>VOMN01017888.1:0-10269 GCA_014899125.1 Orchestia grillus
GTAATTGATCTGTGATGATACTGTATTGAGCCACAGAGAAATTGGCCCATAACTCCAATGTGATGGAAAACTGTGCAATGGACTGTAGTAAGGCATCAGAAGGCTGGCAGTGTTTAAGACCTAAAATCCTACAGCCATGGAGTTACTTCCAGGGAATATTGTGTCATAAAAATCTACAGCCTCAGAAAAAGAATTTGAACTTCATCTCAGCTTAAAAAGAGTGTGACATCAATTTAAAGTGTTCTGTTTCAACAATTAAGAATAGATTGAATGAATTTAAATTAAGAGGTTGCAGTGCAAGATGCAAACTGGTGATATCGGTAAAGAATAGAAAGTGCCCTAAGGAATCCATCACATGGCATGAGGCTTTTGATGTCTAATACTGGCACAGGGTGTTTTTAGAGATTAAACCAGGTTTAATGGGCTAGGCAGCAATAGCAAAAAATTTGTTTCAAGAATGAAAGGTGAGGAATGTCATCCCAGGTGTCCAAATCCAACACTTCTAGGTGGTGGAGGTTTGTCATGGTATGGGGAGTAATTAGTGCTCATGGTCCAGGACCGGTCGTTCGACTGCAAGGATGAATTAATTTGACTTGATACATAGACAAGTTAGCTGAGCATTTTGTGTCCTATTATGTTGATAATTTGGAAGAGAATCCCATTTTTATGCAGGATAGTACTTCCATACACAGAATGGCCAATGTCAAGAGATTCTTCCAGCAGCATAACATCTCATGTTTGGATCAGCCTGTCCATTCACTAGACTTTGATGCAATCAAGAACAGGTGACATCACATCAAGCAACAGCTACGCAAAGATACCATCCGTAATCTCGATCAATTTAGGCTATAAAAAAGAGAAGTGGAATGCCTTATCTCCAGATTACTGTCAGAAATGAATCTAGGCAATGCCAAAAACATTGCAAGCTGTCAAATCCCAGAAAGGTTATGCTACCAAATATTGACATGTTTAGTTGGTTTCATCAGTTTTGAGCTAACCTTGTTAAAATTACATTTTTTATACAGGGAGTTTCATAAAAAACCACCCTCTTTTTCAACCCTCTACTTCAATAATAGCCTCAAATAATAATAAAAATAACTAAATCTATTCATATTCTGGATATGAACAGCATAGCTATAACAAACGTATGGTTGTGATACATTCATCAATAAATATTCAAGACATTAACCCAAATATGCAGCTCACAAAGGAACAGAGTTTTTAGTGTTGCTATTCATGCCAAAAACTAAGAGCTATATATCGGTAAAGAAAAAATTTGAAAATAAATAACCGGAAAGAGCATTGCCCATTATGAGCAAAATTTTGCACCAAGTGACATAATTCCAAAATATCCAGTGCGTAAAATTGTTCTCTTAGAGGTTGATGCTCTTTCTGGGAATTTATTTTCAAATTTTTCTATTAAAAATTTATAGCTTCTAGTTTTTGCATGAATATCAACAATAAATACTTGTTGTTCCTCTGAATTGGAGGGCTGAAATGGAGCATTCCAGCTTTTGTGAAACCCCCCTGCATATGTGGAGTGACTCTCGGCCCTTCCAATTTTTCTTCTCATAAACAACTAAGAAGAGAACACGAACACAATTTCATTGAAAAGTCATAAATGGATATTCTAATTAAAAGAAAAAATAATGCTGAATCAAATGGTACATAGGTTATTGTTAGCTAACTTAAATTTAGTGTAATTTAAAAATCAGTGAAACATTGGTCCTGCGGATTTTTTTTCTGCTGCCTCTATTCATCCTTTTAAGAAGCTATTTTTCAGACCAATTGAAATAATGATTAAAAAATAAGACCAAACGTTAAACCTATGGTGACATTTCCATAGACTATGACAAAGATTAGAAAGGCTTTGGAACATATGTATAAGTCCTAGTATTCAACATTGGCACACGGAGAAAGGCCGCTCTAGCGACGCTCCCAAATCACAATTAGGCTAAGAAAGCGAGGACCCAAACGCCCACGGCCGCGGCGATAACCGTGGACGCGGAGGCCACAAAAAATCTCGGCGCCTAGTGACCTCAATAGCCCCATCCATAGTNTGGAGACTGATCTGGAAGCTCGAGGCATCTTTGGATATAAGCCTCCGGCAGAACTGGCAGGGGTCAGTCACGCGCATACTTGAAGGAAACAGAATGACACGCGTACTCGAAGAAGAAGGGCAGTGTCGGGAGAGCATCGTGACAACGAGTTGATAGCGATTCATATTTTCAAAATCCGAGCTGAGTGGAGTCGGGTTGATGTATCGTACCGCAAATTGTCAATTGTAAACTCGATTCCTTGTTAATCGGCTCGCTTAAGCATCTAAGTGCTCGTGCCAAGCAGTGATCGTTCAGAGCTTACGCCTTTGGTCAAAATTGACTAAATCCCATATAAGGCATTGAAAATTTTCCCGCTCGTAAAAGAGCTGCCAAAGTGACCCCAGGAGGCGCTTGTGGGTTAGTCGGTGTATCTGGTCGTTTGTTTGCTTGTCGACTCCTGAAGCTCCCAAGGACGTATTTGCATTTGTTTAATGTATTTTTAATTGGAACTAGTTGTTTTAATTAATCCCTCAGGACATACAGATACACGTGCCTAAGACCTCTCGGAATCACGCTACCAATGAAGTAACTGAGAAGAATCATTACATCATCAGAAGCAATAACTATTATTAATTCAGAGAAGTTAAAACTTTATTCAGCAGCATTAGCGTTTATTTGCGCAGCATTAACGCTTATTGGCACATCATTAACGCTTATTACCGTAGCATTAGCGTTTATTGGCGCAGCATTAGCGCTTATTGGCGCAGCATTAGCGTTTATTGGCGTAGCATTAACGTTTATTGGCGCAGCATTAGCGTTTATTGGCGTAGCATTAGCGTTTATTGGTGTAGCATTAGCGTTTATTGGCGTAGCATTAGCGTTTATTGGCGCATCATTAGCGTTTATTGGCGCATCATTAGCGTTTATTGGTGTAGCATTAGCTTTTATCGGCGCAGCATTAGCGTTTATTGGCGCTGCATTAGCGTTTATTGGCGCTGCATTAACGTTTATTGGATCAGTGTTTGGACTTAGAACCGTTGCCTCCGCACCATTGTTTTCTATTATTTTACATTTTTTCATTATATAAATGTTTCATCGTCGTATTTATCTTCTCCGAGTTTGATCGTATCAAAAATAAATCTTCTATATCGTGTTTTCACGAACGATTGGTTCATATATTACTGCATACAGTGTTCGTCATGGTGCGAATTTCCAGCGGGCCATCCTCAGCCACCAGTGGAGTACGTGGCACGGGCTGATAATTACAAACCTTCAAGTTTAAAAATTGGGGAAAAAACTTTGGAATCAAACTCAATGATACTTTATTGCAACTTGACATCAAAAAGCTCTAACCGGTGAGTAATTAGATAACTTATTCACCAAAGGTCAGCCAATACAAGCAATTACGTCAGCTTAATGCCTTTAAATTGGTCTAGTGTCGCTACCTGTGTTGGAACAGCTTCTTTGTTAACGTCTTGGAAGCTGTGTACATTACGATGACGCGCGCTCTGTTCTTAAGTCGATGCGATGCGGCACGCAGACATTTTTTTCAAAATTCCTGTGCTTCTGATATTTAATACGGTTTCATTGCTCCCTGAGTTTGCAAGTCTTTTTGTTCCTTTGTAATGCGCAGCTCGGAATGATTCAGCCATCAGCTTCACCCTTCCGACGCGGGGCCCGTTGCTTCTTTTTGTCAGTAGCTCCATGATTCCTCCGCTGCGCCGTACCCTGCAGTCTGAGACGCTCCTAGCGTGAGGATGTAGAAGTATAGGGGCTGTTTAGGCTGGTGCATGCTGTGCCCTCGTCATTTGTTCCAAAGTTTAGTCTTATTTGACAACCGTACAACCCATTAGTGCAATCTCACACAGAGCGTGGGCAGATCAGCGCTCGTTATGTTTGGCCTGAACATTGGTCTAAACCTTTCGTTACGTTCAAACTTGGCAAGATTTTATGCATGAAGCACAAAATGCACTAACGTCGACACTTTTCTTATAACTTTTCTCGGTGACAAGTTTTCATCTATTGAAGAATTGCTTCAATTTGTACTATTCAGTTGTCTGAACCGTCACCATTTCCTGCACGTGTCTAACGGCTTTCAGTTTGCGCGAAAACGCGTCCGACGTCGGAGTAAAAACTCAGAACTTCACTGAAAGTTTACGTTTGCACTTCGTTTTCTGTGCGCGTACCTTATGTGAACAGCACTAAATGCATTGTTCGGAAAAAAAACTCGAATATATGACTCAGGCCTTTGTGAGTCCTGGGCAAGAACAATCTTCATGTCCGCTCTTGAATTTTTTGTTTGCGGTCTAGTTTCTGACGATGTTTTTAGCTATGCATTCGACAGGTTACAGGGGTACTCAAAAATTCACTAATCGAGCAGAAGTTCAAGAATGTACGTATGGATCACTATTTTCTTAATAATGAGCTGTTTCCTATTCTTTTCTGTCAAAATTGTTTACGAACATCTTCGGTCATGAATATTCAATTCTTGACGCTTGAGACGGCATCCTTGTCATATGTGCAGACACGGAAAAGAGAGAGAGATTTTCACTCAGCGAATACCGAGAACGTGGAAGGTGAGCTGGCATCTGTCGAGTTTTGGATCTGCCTCTCGCAACTGGAGGTCAGGTTGAGTGTCCCGTTTATGCTGCCGAAATAACGAAAAAAAGGGAGCAACACGTTTAGGGTACCCCGCCGAATTGTGTACTCTTTCGTGCCTTAAAATGTGAAGGTATACTTCCATCATGTTGTTATCCCTCGTCACTCCGACTGATGATTTTCAGCTTATTTTTCTGAACGCTTTTGTACTGTGCATTACGAACCAGTTTACGACTAATCAACGCGCTTTCGTCTTGAAATCGCTTGATCATATTTAAATTCAACATTCTTTCTAGAACACCCGATGCAGGGTATAGAACTCCTGTTTGGAAACTAACAATTCGAGAGCCTTTGTTTGTCACCTTTGTTATTGTGTGCGGCTGGGAGTTGTGATCAGGTTGAGACCATTGCTATGTCGGCCAAACCATTTTAAAAGAAGACAGCGTTCAGCTTTTTATGAGAAACTTTCAGCATGAAACGGGGCCAAACGGAACTTTTGATAGATAAAGCGTTAAAGAGTCGCTCCGATAACCGATAAGATCTTCTTCCAGTTATATGTATTGCGCTAATGCTGATTAATTACTCGTATCGGTAACATCTGTGCATTTGGAAATAATTTTACGAAAGTCGGCGTGCGGGATTTGAGAGAGAATAAAACACTGAAGAAATCAAGTACCTTTATTACGAGAACAATTCGGAGACCAGCTCCAGTATCACTGCAGGGACCGTATTAGAACAGCTCGAGACAAAGATGTGGATCATGCACATATCGGGAACAAGTGTTCCATATTAATGTAGTAACATGGATATTTATTTAATATATAGTTTTGGAAGGAGACAGATTGACAATTGGATACGTTTGCGTTAGTTTATGAAAATCTGAAGTTTGAATTTTGTCCCTCGCTCAGGCTCGCGAAAATTAAAGTGAAAGATACGTACTCTTTTCTGCCTCAATTTTATTATAGTCGTTTCTCTTGTGGATTTTCAACGACAATACACTGAAAAAAAGTTATGAAATGAAAACTTTGGGCACCATTTGGTGGGGGCTCTGTGGAGCACCGGTACCGTGTTACGCCTATAGTTGGGAAGTGAGGGTTCGAATCTCGGCTGGGGTAAATGATTTTCATGGAACCACAGAGTGCTTCCCTTAAAAAACCAAGCTTGAACCTCACATCCCTCACACGTCAGTAGCTATAAGGCATAGACAACCCAGCGATGTACGGTATGTGAATTGGGTTGGAATTAATGAAGTTTATTTCTTACATCACCAGTGATGACGAAATAATACGCTGCGCACGTGATAGCAAATGGTGCCTTCAATTGCGCACGAGAGAAGTTTCTATGACAAAAGCTCTTGCCCCAAATTCTGAAAAAACTAAAGTAAAAAGACTAATCAAATGGCCATTATCGGGAAGCTAATGTAGAGGTTACTGCTCTATAGCAGGCTTTGTCTTTAAAATGAACATGGAGTCTAAAGTTCGTGAGATGGATGTGCATTTTACTAGTGATAGTGAATATTTGTTAAAACATTTGGCCGAATATTCAATATTTCTGAGCTACTTGCGTTTGCAGGAGACTGTGCTCATTGAAATTTCTCAATATCATGCAATCACTCTACCATCAGTAATAAATTGACCCTAATCGAAGCCAGTCTTATTGCCCACTGCCTAGCGGAGTGACACAGGACGCTATTGATAGTAGGAGGTGGGGCAAAAATTATACCGTGGATGAACTGTTGCTTCCACTTGAACGACAGCAGTAACAGGAAATCTATTACAGATAATAGCCGAAATAGAGTGAAAGATGTTCGTTCCATCTTAATATATACGTGTTACTTAAATTTAATGACTAATAACTCAGGTTAATTTCCGTTGTACTATTTGACTTAAAATAAGAAAATTGGTTTCCGTCAAAAATATAGTGCTTTAGTTATTTATATATGCGTGACGTCTTATATAATATAAACATGTAAAGAAAAATTTTTAATTTGAAAAAACTTCGTTTCGTAATATATCAGTGACGTATTGATTAGTCATTAAGATTATTCAACTAATTCAGACAGCTCTTAAAAATTAACCAGCAAAAGTCATAATTAACCTAGACAGAACGCAAAGATAAACTAGAAAAAGTCATGATTAACCTAGACAAAACGCAAAGATTAACCTGCAAAAGTTGCAACTAATCCAGACAAAACGTCGAGATTAACCTGCCAAAAATACAACTAATCCAGACAAAACGTCAAAATCAAACTACCAAAAACACAACCAATCCAGACAAAAAGCCAAGATTAAGGTGCCAAAAATACAATTAATCAAGACAAAACGCCAAGATTACCCTGCCAAAAATACAACTAATCAAGGCAACAACTAATATCAACCTGCACGAGGCCACGACGTCAACATGAATTAACGTAAAAGTAGTTACGATCAATCCCGGCGGCGATGATAGGTCTCCGTCAGGTGAGTTGCCAGTGACCAGCACCTGGTCACGAGTAATCAAGCCAAAATTGAAATTTGCTTTTCGCCCAAGTAGGTATGTGTAAGGTGGTTACAAATACTCAAAGTGAAATATTCAGTCTGACCTATAAACAATATGATGCAAACGAATATTAAGGTGGTAGAATAGTACAATGCTCAATCTTAACATATGTTATTGTAAGGATAAACGATGGAACTTGTATTTCACACACGTGCTTTTATCAGCTTGATCAATAAGGGCTTTGAGAACCCAGGTTCGAAAAACAAACTGATTGATTTTATCACAGATGTTACAAACATCTTCACGTGGCAATTCTCGTGTTTCAACGAATTTCGGCCACTTTGGGTAGCACTAAGTCAGTGAGACGAAGGATAGCCAAATTCGGCACGGTAAATCATCAATTTTCACTTTCTAATTCACATAGGCCATCGAAAAAAATTAGGATGCTCTCACTCATGCTGTACGGAAATCATGCTTACTGAATCACAATTAAACTAAACCTGCCATGGCATAAACATTCACGTTATTTATTCTATCACGTGAATTCCAGTCATCGAAACATATAGCTCCTCCGTGTGCTCTACAAAGCGATATCGCAAGAAAGTGCTTCAGCTGGGCGGCATTATTGGTCACTGGCTCAACTTTACTGCCCTTTGTTGTCGAGGTTCTTTATCAGAAGTTTTGCCTTGGAATTAAATTATTTCCGCGCAAGGTCAGTGTCTTCCACTGAACGAATCTCGAGTTCTAGACAAGTGAGAGCAAAACAAACTTTGTGTGGCGTGCCATGGTGGCTTGATTGTAATAAATTGTACCTTCGTGTGGCGTGCCATGGTGGCTTGATTATAATAAATTGTATCGACGTGTAATGTCCTGTACAGTACGTCACCTCTGGACATACTGTAGCGTTCCTTAACTTGTCTAAGTAAGCACTCGCTGTGAAAGCCACACGCCGAACAACAGAACATTTTTGCAGTAAATTGAAATGAAGAAAAGATGCTGTGTTGTCGGGCCATTTGTCATGAGAGTTTTTTTTAAATAATTGAAATCCCATGGTGCAGCCATCAATATAATGTGACTTTTTGTAGGTTAAATTGCTAATAAGTTCAGCCGTAGTGCGACTATGAGTACAAGTGTAATAAGTGGTGCTAGCAAATGTCCTTGGGTGAAATTAAAATGTACATCTCGTTGCACAAAGTTTTGTCAAAATTATAAACACAACCATGCGACACTCATTAGTTCTATTGATGGCACCAATGTATACATTCTAATGTGCATACTTGCATCTCACGCGGGACTATGCATCATGTTCTTCCAGCTTCAACAAAGATTTTTAAAGCACACAACTCTTGAAAAAACTGTACAAGTGCAGCAGTTACAACGGCAAGGATACGTTCTATAAAATAAATGTAGGTGGCACTGGCCCTTCTTATTTTTTATGTCAGGGTTTATTTCTGTTAGATTTACATTATGATTTTATGCAATTACTTCTCATACAACATTTGAAAGATTTACTGTTCAAATAATTTATATGGAGTCAAGATTACTAGATTGAGATTATTCATTAGTTGAACTTGAAAAAGTAAATCAATGCGTCCCAATCGGGCTACTGTTGAATATAATCAACGAATATCGAGATCATTATTAGACAAGCTATTAGACGAGTACATACTAAGCCTTATTAAATGAAGTTTACTTAGCATAAATAAAAAAAAAAAACTAGAATCAGCCGTTGTATCAGTCGATCTGTGTACAAATAATATATACAATAGGACAAAGTGCTGCTATTGGCTCAATCAAGTGCCTATCACACAATGTATATGAGAGTAATAAGTAATCATTACAAGTCGTTAATTTCTTCCTGGAATTGATAGAGCTCTGCTGCTTCGAAGCTACTTACCAGCTTGGCAGTATTGTCTAGGACGAAATATGAGAGAATTAGAGCAAACATCAGATCGCATGTGAATCCCACAATCCAACCTATTTTATTGACCCTGTGAGCCTGCTCAGGTATGAAATACGCTCGTCTCATCTCACTGTCAAAATCGGCCAACCAACCCAGAGTTTTCTTGCCTGAATGTTCGTCTCGTTGTTTGGACTTGTGTGGTTTATCCGTTACGTTCAGTCTGGTTGACATTGGCTTGACTACGGTCCGCAACCCACGAGAAATGATCATGTCAACAATGCTGTGCAACATGAACACGAAAGCCAGACGAAGGATGATGTAGAAGAAGAAAATTTCGACGCATTTTGAAGACGGGGAAGTTGGTATTGTGGATACGACTTGCGAGAACAAAGATGCCACGACAATCAATAGGGACAAAGTTACTGTTATTCTGTCTTGGAAATTGTCCAGACGAAAGGAAATCATCGTCATTGATCCTAGCACAGAGAGGATAATGCAAGGAAGAAAAGTTGTAAGTAGGTACGAGAAGTACTTCCGTTTCATCAACACGTGTATTTTCAGCTGTTTCTCCTCGGCAATTGTGTAGCGAAGTTGCTTCACGTCGTACATGGGAATGCTGGAATGGTTGCTGAGAATTGCATTCACAGCGCTCCACACAGGCTGACACGAACTCCCTGGTATTTTTTTCAGGGAAAACCTTAACGAACAAACTTGTATGTCAAAGGGGAAGGCAAAGAAATCAAAGCGACACCCAAACGTGTAGAGGTACGACGTTTCGTAGTGGATTTCCACATCGCTTCCATAGTTGACGATTCCTGACAGAAAAACATATTTTACGTATAACCATTCACTTTAAATTAAACTGAAGCATTGAAATAGTAAATTGGGCTTAGCGAGTTTGCAAAAATGGTACAGCTCTCAATCTTCAAGTACTCATTAAGATGCGAAAAACAGCAAAGTGTCGCCAATGTTTGTAATTAGGAACTTCTCAAAAATAGCGCTGCAGTATTTTGATTAAATATATGAGAACAACTAATAAAATTCTAATGCTTCATTTTTTTCATTCTGAATTCTTACCTTCTCTCGTGTTGTGAAAGAAAACATCTCCAGATACATTAGTTCGAATGTAAAAGTTCTCCAACAAGGACGTCCTTTTAGCGATGTTCAAGTTATTGCTGTAGCCCCCGTTGTCGAGGTAGATCTGCGGACGCCAGAGCTCCGTAAGATTCTCTTCCGGCAGTTGGTACGTCG
>VOMN01017891.1:0-12636 GCA_014899125.1 Orchestia grillus
GGTGAAGTGACTTTTGCGCCAGCCTGTAGCAGTAGTAATGATAGCAGGGCTGTAGTAACTCAGACTAGATCACACCGAAAGAGGAGGGATCATTTAGTATACTGTGTTCCTACACACGATCCCTGCGCATGGAAACGGTAAGTTAAGAAGGAAGAGGAAGAAAGGATAAAGAATTATGGGCAGAGGAGACATGAAAATGGAAAAAGTAAAGTGTACAAGAAATATAAAAGTCCCGAAGGCCTAGCTAGAGCTGAGATAACCTAATTGTATCCTTCCGGGGAAGCTAGTCCTCAAATCATAAGATAGACAAACCTAACCAACCTAACCATGTTGCATGTATGACTTATCCTATGCTTCCTGAAGGGTATCAAATATTTAATGATATTAATAAATCGAAATGAAATTTGCACGTTCGTTGAGAATAATTTGCAAGAAGTCCACATAAGGTCACAAGGAACTGACAATTACATCAACGATGAATATTTTATGAATTTGTAAGCATGTTTGCGGTTAATTTTTTCATCCCGCGATGAAACTTGCTCAGAGTGCTCTGCTTGAAGCATAGCTGTCATCTTCGTTAATTGCTCTCCGAAGTTTTATTCCACGACCAAAACTACTGTAAAAAAATGAGCATCAGTTCTCAATAGGATCATCAGAGCCTCGACAAACATGGCTATCTAATTCCACGGGAAGCCGTCGTAGGTCGTCGTCGTGCAGAATTTAGGAGTAGCGTCAAGTGGTGAGCTTGCAAAGCGTGCATGGCGGAAGGTAACATTTGAAGTATCGCAGGAACACTTCAGTCTTAGCTCAATTTTTGCTGCGTTTATCCTGTATTTGTATGTTCTCAGTCGGACAACTGCTGGGACTCTCTTAACACCAAACAATAAAATATTATATATCTGTCACAGTGCACACTGTACTCGATTGAATTTCAAAAATGATCGTTGGAACTCCGATTCGCTGTTAGGCGCAAACAACATATGTTAGTTTATGACAAACTTGGTGAACTATTTATTTATTTAAAACTTAATCCAATCCTGTGATGAAGACAAGCCGTTCACTAGTGCGTGATCACAGTATTCGCCCTCAGCGGCCGAGGCAGAAGCTGAGCAGCTGCGTCAGAGAGGATCAGCGGCGCTCAGTGAACGCTTCGGTCGAGGATTTAGGGAAGCGATGTGGAGTTTCAGGGACAGTGAGGATCATGCTGGGATTATATATCCCAACAGTGCGAAGGAAATGAACGTGTAACACACTCCGAGTATTGGACATTTAACTAACAACAAATATGAAGCAAGAGGTATCACTTTGCCTCAAATCAAGGGTACAGCAAAATATTACGTTGTCATAAATTATTAATGTAGCACTTACACTATACTGTAGGTCTGACATATGACGTAATTGGCCGATTACGAATTCATTTGAACAATTGGTTGCTCTGTTGAGAGCATTCAAGCTAATCGATTACGTTCGATTGTAGTTGCCTTATCTAAATACTCGCAATAAAACCTTTGTTTTCCTAAGCCACTAAGCATTCATGAATAAAATTAAAAATCCTTGCTGATGCAGCTATCGACTGAATGACTTTAATTAGCGAGTTAAAATGCAATGCTCAACTAACGAGAATGGAACATATCAGAGGGTACCGTAATTCAAATATTGGGGATTTTTGTTGAAGTAATGCTTAGGTTATGCTCAGTAGAGATGGCAAATAATGAATTAGTTTTAGTTGTTTATTCACACTTTTTCAATTTCGTCCTCGATCTTCTACCAATATCTCATTAGAGTGTCCAATGTTATTCATTTTACTTGCTATGCTATCACTTTGGTGGATTTTCTTCTCTCCCAAAGACGCAATTCGAAAGAACATGAAGGATGTCGCAAAAAATGCTACCACAATTTAATCGTTCATCCAGTGTTTATTAATCGTTATAAAATCTCCTTAATACTAAGACTCTGATCATTTTGCTTGTTAAAAGCTGTGCACACCCTTCAGTAATAACGCAGGCCAGTCGAAGTACAAGAATCATCTCGCGCTAGTGAAATAAGAGATTTTCCAATCGTATCATGATTACGGCTCATCCGCAATAAAGTGAATGAATTATTTTCTTTGACAATGGATATTCGTTAGGAAATGAAGATGAATCAAAAAGGGCGAACATTTAATCGACATTTAATTGACGTTTTAATTTTGGTAGATATTCCCGAAACTAATTCGATATTTTTCAAGCATCGTGAGATCAATCATAGTTTATTTACGAAATATGAATTTCACAAATATCAGAGCCCATCAATCATGGACTCCGCTTCGAATCGAACACAGCAAACATGAGTCTTATGCGGCAGGGTGATCACCTCTTACTTGAAGTATTACAGCGCCATGTCCTCGCACTCCTGTGCCTCCTTGACGTAACGCACACGTACGACCTAACCCAGTACCAGAGCGTTTACCTTATCTTGTTGATGCATACCTATCACTGGTTTTAGGCATCGGGGCTCGTTTGCTTAGCCTCAACCATAAAAGTTATAGCAAGACACGAGTCTGCTGAGGGATATCCATAAAACTTTCAGCGCACACTCGCCTGGAGTCGGCGACACGTGATCTTTCAAATACGTACGCTCGCTCACCCACTCAAGCCTCCATAAAACTACGCAAGTGACTTTTCTTTCCATCGAGTAGCATCGCAGAGGTCGCTTTCTTAAAACATGTTAGAGTTATTGCAACCCTACAGCTATGCATCACTCGAATATGACACTATCGTTCTAAACTTGATACCTAGAGAAGGCTAGGGCTCTCTGGCAGCCAATAAACGCCATCTACAGGAAGAGCCTCCAATGCATTTCGATGCGACGTAGAGTGTGCAGCGGCGCGTCTATGTAGACTACAGAGGGCACAGCACCAGCGTTCGGTGGTTCTTAACACTACGAAAAGGATGGAGCATTGTGATAAAAATGGAATTAGAAAATGGTTGCAAAGTCAAATAACTGATGCTTCCTCACTGAATAAACGAGTTAGAGTGGGAATAAAACATTCAAAGTACCTTTAAATCAATATTAATGTAGTTGGCCATAGTGATTTGAAATTTCGAGATGTCTCATTCTGATCCATCCGTCCTCCTAGCTTTAGAAGGAGCGCTGCTAAAATATTTTTTCTTGACTTACATGCACATTTCGGTCAATAATTGCAATTGTCTTGCGATGCGTAATGAAACAGGAACTTTGCGTCCTCTCTTTTCAAGCAATGCGTAACTTTCATTTCAGGGATTTACGCACATTTTCGCAAAATGGTCTAACATCACGAAAGAACACTGCACAACATTTTTCTATACTCCATCTGCATGTAAAATCACACTCAAGCCGATTGCGTTACGACGGTGCCATGTATTTGGACGGATGCACGTTTTTGTGGCATGACGCTAGTGTTATTTAGCTTAAATTTACATAGCAAACGTGAAGTATGAGAGCAGTATAGTGCGGTGCAAATGCACACCTTGCAGGTTTTACATGGTTTGCAGCTCACGCTCGGCTGGAGAATACGCTCTGAGCTGCCAGATTTAGGCCACTTGAAAGAGCTCTCGCGGGTCAAACACGCCGGTCCCTTTACGTTACTTCCAAGTCAATAGTTCTTGGGTTGAGGAATTGATGTAGTCTTCATATTATTTCGCCAGAGATATCTTGTACTGCTATTTCTGGCACGGATTTGAAATATGTTCTGATGCAAGCAAATCCCAACAAACACTGACGAATACGGGACTGCTTGATTAACAAAACACGAAGCAACTGGATACAAAAGGTAACAAATCCTAGTGACCGAAATAGAAAGATGTTCGCGTGCAGACAACGCACGAACTGCATTGCTCGAGAGCGGAGTCCGACTCCACAGGTTAGCATCGCGATTTTTCTGCGTGACTTCGATGAATAATGGGAGTAGGTCTGCGTTTTTGGGCGATGGAAAAACCATACATGACAGAAAACTGAAGCGCCTCTCTCTCTCTTACGTAATACACGTTTCTCGCAAAATTGCTGCCCTTCCGGTATCGGGGAGACGATGTCGAATGTATTCTTCAAATGACGTAGGCAACATAATAAAAAAAAGAAAATCATTGGCTCCTGGAAAGGAACTGTCGCGCAAAGTGTGTCATGAGTTCAGTCCTGTCACTGCACAATCGACCAGAGCCAGCATTCAGCTCACTACTCTTCTCATTGATTAACAATTTCGGAATAACAGTGCGTTAACTTTTCATTTATCAAGAAAATTACGCGGTCCAGAGCAAGTCACGGAGATTGTTGTCGTTGTTCGATCACTGTGACCGTAACCAATTTTTAAAACGATTAATAATGGTCAAAACAAATTTACAGTTTATGTTTTAACGTTGACAAATGTACTCCATACAGCAGCGATTTAGAGCGTGGGCCACATTGCCCGAATTGATGTAAACAAATGCAAAGTTAACTGCTAAGTCTGAGCCACCAAATGTCCCCAGGATTAAATATGTTTGAACGCATCAAATAGAAGCAAATTTTTCAACTGATGGGATAGATTCAGAGGTTTGAGCAAACTAACAAGGAGTAACTTTTTTTTTGGACCTCAGATTACCCAAGACATTGCTGGGTTGACATATTTTAATTCAAGTTCTTAGTTCTACAATATCCGTCCACTATATAGTTAATGAGAATGTGTATTTCAGATTGTTTTTTGTACAATGTAGATGGCAGTTACTCGAGTCCTGCTCACAAGGAAGTTTAGCTAAAGCGCTTTTTTATTTGTCACGTTCATATCTTGCTATTATGATGCATTGATAATGCGCTATAGTAATGATGCATGTGTGTTACGAGTTAAGAATAGCACTTACGACGATTTGACAACATGATGACACGCATGTTGGTGTTCGCTGAACTTGGGGAAGTGAAATGGTAGGGACGCTTTATAAGAAACATACTTGGCGCGTGAGCGTGGTGAGGGGAATGAGAATAATTTTCCTTCAAATAAAAACAAAAAATTATGCAAAACAGTTGGAATGACTTAAAAATTGTTAATTATTGTGAGGCAGAATAATTAATAACCAGTCAATAAATAACCTTAAAAGTCCAAACTATCCGCAGTAATCAGTACTCTTCGCAGAAAATGTTCAGAATAGCTAACAATCATAATCAAAACAATCATAACAATCGTAAACTTCTGGTCAGGCGTAAGCATGTGCGACAGTGTACAATAACTCGTACTTCATATCTTCTGCGTGCTATGAATTCCACAAACATAGTGATGCCTGTTGATGCAAAAGCAATTCACAGCACACAATGGAGCAACAATTCACACTCGAAGATCAAGTGCGCAAGGCGTCCTTGTTGGTGCCGGGGCTACGTGAGGGCTTGTGCCCGGGGAGGAGGGGGAGAGGATGTGTTTGTGGGGCTTTGTGGGGACCTGTGCCCCTGGGGAGAGGGTTTGTGGGGATTTGCGAGGCCTGTGCCCCAGGGGGGAGGGGGGCAGGGAAGAGTTTGGCCTTGACAAGCGTTCATTTCCAGCGGAACATCACACTAACAGTATTATCAACTGTTCTCCATTCCATCTGTCAGTTCAAACTGAAAGAACATTACAATGTTCTAGCTATCAACAATTTCATTTTTAACATCTTGCAGGTAACTGTTTCAGTTATCTCACTTCGTTGTTAACTATCACAGTTGTCCCATCTTCCTATAAGTTATTCTAATTGCCACATCTTGCTATTAACCTATTGTCACACCTTGCTGGTAACTATTCCAGTTGTCATACCTTGCTATGAACTATTCCAGTTGTCATGCCTTGCTATTAACTATTCCAGTTGTCATGCCTTGCTATTAACTATTCCAGTTGTCAAACGNTAACTATCCCAGTGGTCACGTCTTGCCACTACCTATCCACCATTTCCCCCCCCCTTCAGCTCCACCCCCAGTGCACCACTGCACCAGAAGCGTCCAGTCAAACCAAACAAAGCGCTCGGCAACAGCCCTGAAAATCGGGCGCAGTTTGCGTGTCCCCGATGTGCTGTGCTTAGAGGTGGTCGTAAAGTAAGATTCGAGTTTATTGCTCTACGCAATTCTTAAGCATTTTTATTATTTTATAGACGTAAGTCACATGGAGCAAATGCGTCGCAATAAAGAGTCTTCTTTGTTCTCGATTCTCTTGCATGCGTACGTATGTGTGTGAATGTACAGGGATTGGAAATAATGATAAAAAAGTTGAGGTTGTAACTTCAATAGTCAAGTGAGTACTTATTTTGTGAACATCCTTTCCAAACTCATCGTGATTGTTTACTTTTAATTTTTATAGTTTCATGCACCTAATTCAATTGCTGATTCGTCATTTAGATCCTACTAGATAATAAAATGAGTAAGATGAGTGACATGCGTCCAAAGATGCGTAAATTGTTGAATTCGAGAGAGCTGCATCCCTACATCAACACGTCCTGCGGGGGGAAAGAAAAAGCTGGACTCGTCAGAAGGTGTTACTTTCTTTCATTAGTTGGCCAACAGCCTTAATGACCTCTGTACAAATCTAACTCAGCTCTTTAGTCCTTTTAGCGACAGTTACCCAAGGACTTTACACATCAATACGTTTGAAAGCTCGTTTGCCATTTTCTGGTAGTGGTTTTCGAAGTTCTCCCTCCTTGCCATCTAAACTTATATCTTGGTCATTGTATTGCTGCTCTGGAGAACACAAGAGTTGGCTGTACTCAACACCGATACTCCTCCAATTCGAGCTCTTACGATTTCCCCGTTTTCGCACTCAGTGAGGTTACGTGGCTATTGTTACTTTATACTACATAGGATCTGAGGAGTGAAATAATAAGTCGATACAGTGCATAAAAAATTATTCCAAATGAATTTTGTGTAGATATTTGCATCATAGAGGCTTAGTGAAATGTCAAACTAAAATTCTTACTGTTTCAAATAATTCATTCAACTCTATTACATACATACATCTTTATATATTCACATGTATACTTGAAATTCGTGGGTGTGGCTTACTGGCAGTGCTAAGCTTTGAGATTCTGACTGCCGAGCCTGGAAGAACTTAAAAAAGACATGCGAATAAAACTAAGTTATAATAAATAGCCAATAACGATGCGATCTCAAAAGTATGACACTTGATAATACTAACGCAGCGCCTCTAGCCGTTCTTTTTCAAGACGTTCATTAAATATTTCTACAACACATTTGTCTTCGCGCCGGTGTGACAGATACCCGCAATGTATGCAGCAGCTTATTTATAATCACGTACGCTTATCTCTAGTAAATAAAATAGAGAAGACACTGTTTAAATTTTTCCTAGCATAGCGCCTGAATGAGGCACAGTGCTTGTTACGCTCGCATTTGGATGTAGGAAAATTTGATGGACGCCTTGACGAAAGCTCAAAATTCTACAGGTAATTCTACCAAAAACCGAAATTTGAAAGTTGTGCTCCGAGTGTCGGGAAGTAGGCCCGGCGGTTTTGGGAGGTGAGCGCTCAGGGAACCGAGGAGGCGGTAACTTTACATGATGGATGGGGAGCCATTATCTCGCGGAAGGATCAGAGAAATAAAGTCATCGGCCAGTAAACCTGCGGCCGCTTGAGATATGGCGAAAAAACGACCAATTTTCGAGAAGATAGAATTGGAGTCGATTGACTGCCTTAAAAGTAGAGCATCAAGTGCTTGCGTAATCTGGGATATGTGCAGCAAAGATTGGTAAACGTGCAGTGTTCAGTACAGCAGTTTCTTAGAGGAAAAGTTTAAGGACGTTCTAAGCAGAAAATGAATCATCAGCTAATCTCAAACACTAATGGGCCTAACTTGTTATTGTTGGACAGAGTATCCTCAGAAAATGTAAATATCGTTTTCAAATGTTGATAATTTTCCATTCAGTATCTACGATATTGATAAACCACTAAACACTTCAGCATTGCTGTCTAGAATACAGTTCTGGGATGGAATAATACGGTATCAAAAGTTCATGGTTCCTCTATAATAAATATAACATATTTATAACTTATAATAAATAAAAATATGTATGTGCATGTTTATTTATTTAATTAATTATTTATCAATTCGTATCTTTCGCATTCACATCGAAGATCTAACATAGAATTATCTCAATTTTATAAAAAAAACATTGCGTTTGATAATTTTCTCATTGAGTGCTCGCAATTTTTTAATTATGATTGTTTGTGCTGCATCCATTCTACGGGTTGGTCAGTTGCCTATAAATGAAAGGTTTTCATAACACTTTTTTTTACATATTTTGTTACTGATGTTTATGGAAAAGCGGTGTATTTAGAAGACAATTGAAACACCTCTGGAAAAATGACGGCGATTAGCCAAGAAATAAAAGTACAGACGAAGGCAGACTAATCCGAGAGGAGAATTCTAATCAGGAGTGAAGCGGCGAGGCAGTCACACCAGACAGCGTCACAGGTCGTGTTGCTGCTTGTTTCGTTGGTCTCTCCGTCCCCCTTATCAGAATTTAAAAAATATTAAGGTAATACTTCTGTAAGTCGTGCTGACATGCGGCAGTGTCGTAGATAATATGCTGAACACTGTATCGTGATAAATTATTATAATCTGTAGAAGTCATGTTTCATTTGATAAAAGACGTCGTGACAGTTCATTGGTTAACATAGTGTGTTCATGAATAATTGATTTTAAAGGGAGCGTTGAGGGAACATTTGTAACCAGTCACATGCTTCTCAGAGAAATACTACCCAATTCAAGAACAAATATAGTCAGTGCCGTAATTTTTGACAGGACGCGTGTTCTAGTGTAACTATAAAATTTAACGATAAAACTCTACAGAAAACACAGCCTAAATATGACACAAAAACTCTACGGTAAACTCTACTAATATTTAACTATAAAATTTAGTTATTAATCTCTACTGTTTGCACCCCCGGTATGCAATCATAATATTCCACGATAAAACTGTTCGGTTAAAACACTCAATATTTAACGATGAAATTTAACTATAAAACTGTATGGTTATGATCCAACTGGTTACGGTCGGTCTAGTTTCACTATAAAACTCTACGGTTAACACACCAAGCATCAAACTATATTTATATTTAACGTTTTTACGATCAACACACCCAACAAACAACTTCAAAGTTAATTATAAAACTCCGCTGTTATCATACTCAAAATTTAACTGCAAAAATTTGCACAACACGTATGGTACATAGATGGTGACAACAAGAGACTGGTCGGAAAGTTTATCAAATATTTATGATATTTACGTGGCACGATAAAAATTAAAAAAAGTTTTCAAGTACTTTTTGTTACCTAACATACGGCAATTAGTTTCTGACCTGACTGTTTTTGTCCAGTATTTTGGGTATCATCCAGCAGCATAGGATGCATATTGCAGACAATAATTGATTTCTGGGAATAAACTCGGCAACGAGGCGTTAGAAAACTATCTTGCAGGAGAAGTGACCTACACGTCCCTGAGAACATATTTAATTCAACACGAAGTTGGAAATATGGAGTGCATAATTAGCAAAATATGAAATATGATACTCAAGGTGGAGGTATACTGCTCGTAAAGCCACCCTCTTCCTGCTGATGGGAAGTAGCGAGGCTTCTTCATTACGAACTCGGTCCCCAACAACCGCCTTCAATAGCTAGGCAGCCTCGCTGAGTGGTACTGAAAATGGGTGTGTACACTGACGACGACAGACACTGTCCTACTCCCGAGTCTTCTCTGAAGACTCCTGCAGATTGCCTCAGTAACGCAAGTCTTCAAAATATCTGAAAGATAATTCCTCCCAGCAAACTTCTTTTGACTTTTCAATTATTTGTCGTTTCAATAGATTTGAGCTGCTCTCGAACGTACTGTTATCGTTATTCAATTTTTAGCCCAAAAATGTTTCGGGCACCAATTATTTTACCCGCTTATAAAAATGTAAAAAATTTGAACCCCTTGCCTGCGCCGAAACTAGCAGGTCTGAACTGAAAGCAAACCCTAATTCTTACCATCGCGGAGCGCGTGGGACTTCTAGCTCGAACACGCTGGGTTTTGAACCCACGTGGGGTAATATACCCCAGTACATCATAGCCCAGTGTTGCTTGGTCCGTCTGTCTCTCTGTCACGCTCGTAAAGATTTATCCAGGAGAAAATTTCTGGGTTTGTATTCTTAAATCAGCGAAACAGTTTGCGAAGGCAGTCTGTATCAGTGATACAGAAAATATTTCATGTCAGTTACCCAAAATAAGAGGGCATCCTAAGAAATTAATATCACTTCTCTCGCAATTTTTGGCGCGGTGCGTCTACTAATAGTTAATAGAAAAAATTATTCTTTTATCGCATCGTTGTTACCGTGCTGACACTTTTTAGACAGCTATAGCCTGTAGGCCAATTTTGATTTTTTTGTAAAATATCTCAAAAAATAAAATCATTGTCGGGTTCATGCTTCGAATAAAAACTTTTTTTTTAATATCTTAACTAAGTCGGCCATTCATGACTGACGAATGTCATCGCTGTATTTATCGGAGCTTCTTTGAATACGAGTATAATTATTTTCAAGATGGCATTCAAAGTTGACTTTCGTTGGCAACTGTGACACCAATAATTTTATTTCATTAAAAAAATGGAAGAAGAGAAGAAAAAATATTATTCTAGCATTACTCAAAGGCAAAAGGAAGACGACAAATTTCTAAGCCAGGAGAGCTTTCAAGTCTCCAGATTGATGAAGGCAGAAGAGCCATCTTTTCCGAAAGCTCACCGTTGTAAAAAAAGGTCAATTTCATTTTTGTCTTGCCGCTTACCAAATAAGATGAGGCGTCTACCTCCGTCATTCTGGAGACTCGAGAGTTTTCCTGACCTAGAAACATCCTCCACTTTTTGTCCCTGACTGAGAATTGGAAATGCATTTCTTTGTGAAACCTCTTTAGTTGTACGTATGTATGTACTACAATAAAAATCAAACGATCTTTTGCTATATTTCATTTAGTACTAAGAAGTATCTAGATAACTCCATTTAGAGTCAAATTAAAATAGTAAACAAATCGAAGAGCTGTGTGCGGGCAAAAGCAGTGTCTTCAGTATAAGAACAAACGCACAAATTTTCCTAAATTGATGAATTTTGCCAATTTTTTATAGCTTTACTATTCACAAAAACATCCATGAGCACATATGTTCCTACATGAACATTTAGTAAATACATCCTCTGGCCGTCTCTGAGTTTGGAGTTCATGTTGGATCTTAGAGAGTCTGAAGTAATGGGCCCACATAAAATCTAGGTGAAGCAATAAGTATAGCTGAAATGTAATGAAACAAACATATTTGATAATATACCCTCATTCAAAAATGTGTCAATTGAAATGTTGGCCTGTGAGGAGAGACTAAGACACACAGTTGAAANGATGGTAACTGTACGCAATTAAGAGGCAAAATATCGCCAGAGCGATAGTAACAGTACGCAATTAAGGGGGTCAAAAATAGCGGAGCGATGGTAACTGTACGCAATTAAGGGGCAAAATATTGCGAGGGGCCATTGGATCTTCCTGAGGTTGAAACCGAAGTCCTTTTCATGTCGCTGTCTGCCGACAGCAGACTGAACACCGCTTGCAAAGTCCAACTTTAACGCTTAACAGTTTAAATGTAAAATATATACAGCAGAACATGTCGAATTTGTGCGGTTTTAATATCGCATTGAACGTATGATTTTCTCTTAGCATAAAAATTTACGAAAGCATTTGGGATTCATAGCCGCATATTGATTGATTTTGTACCTACGACGAGTTTCTTATCCGATGTAATTTGGTGTGACCCCCTGAAATGAAAACTTGAGGCACGTGAACTAAATGCACTCAGGATCCCCACGAAAGAGATGAAAGAAAAAGGAAAAGAAAGAAGAAAGAGAAGAAATAAAGAGGACAAGAAAAGAAAAGGATGAGAAAGAAAAAGGAGAAGAAATAAAAGGAGAAGAAAAGAAAAGAAGAAGAGAGACAATGAAGAAGAAAGAGAAAAAAATAAGAAAGAGAAGAAAAAAGAAAGAAGAAAGAATAAAGAGATGGAAGAAAAACGAGAAGAAAGAAGAATGAGAAGAACAACATCGACTCCCAGCTTCACTTAGCGCTCGTGTAAGCTGGGAGGACTGGAAGAAATTCTAGGGCTGAATCGGTCATGGTGTGTTGCATTTTTGCTAGAGTTCAGGAAAGAAAGAAAGAATGAAAAGAAAATTTGTTTATTCCGAATTTGGTCTCATACAAAGTATATACCTTTCGGTTTTGGAACTTGTAAAATTACAGCCTATTATTACAACCTGAAAATCTTGATAGAATTGCTAATTAGGATTTGCACGACTACAATGTAAAATATTATCTGTGGAAGTCACGTTAAAACATCAGTTCTTGATTCTAAATTCACTCCTTAGCATGAAACGTGTAGCGTGATAATATCTCTTAATATAGTAATTTCAGTGCAAAGATGGCATATCGTAACCTAGATTCTTTTATGAGTACGATAAACTGCAAAATGATTACAAAATGCGAATCTATTCCGAATTCTACAAAGTAAAAAGATAAAACAATAAAAATTGTTGATTCCGAGAACCTGTCACATTCAGGTGTGGATCACATTGTTTTTTTCCATCATTAAGACTACGACTTTAAAAATAGGTGTGGATG
>VOMN01017893.1:0-12366 GCA_014899125.1 Orchestia grillus
AGATACCGAGTGGGTTTCAGATACCGAGTGGGTTTCAGATGCCGAGTGGGGTTCAGATGCCGAGTGGGTTTCAGATACCGAATAAGTTTCAGATGCCTAGTGGGTTTCAGATGCCGAGTGGGTTTCAGAAACCGAGTGGGTTTCAGATACCGAGTGGGTTTCAGATACCGAGTGAGTGGCTTAGTCCTAACATAAATGTACCTTAGACTTGCGAACGCGTTTTCACCCCTTCCTCGACACAGTAGCTCGAACAGGAGACCGCGCCAAATACCATTCAGAAAATCCATCCCCCGGTCATTTCCAGGTTTGCATTTCTCTACTCGTAAAAGCTGTCCCTATGCGGCCGTCGGACGCAGCCCGGCCAGCACGCCTAATAGGGCCTCCAATACTGCTCACATTAATAATAAAGAAAAAAGCTGGGGAGAAATATTGGCGCCCTTCTTTTGGTATTATTGGCCGAGGCACAGCTCCCATTATGGAGCATAACACTCATTCGTGCGCTCGATAGGCCAACCTATTTGGAAACCTGGCTCTGGTGAAGAAAATTGATACAATTTATGAGAGTGCCAAATATGTGAGCTATGATCTCTGTATATGTGCATGACCATGTAGAGTTGGAGCCTTTAGAGAGACAGGGGAGCCAGATAGAGCCGTAAACATATTTGCCAGCTGGGCTTTTGAGAAGCAGGGGAGCCAGATAGAGCCGTAAACATATTGGCCAGCTGGGCTTTTGAGAAGCAGGGGAGCCAGAGAGAGCCGTAAACACATTTGCCAGCTGGGCTTTTGAGAAGCAAGGGAGCCAGATAGAGCAGTAAATACATTTGCCAGCTGGGCGTTTCACACACGCTGTCTTAAACTTGAGCTGAGCGTCTAAGTTTATTTTCTGATCAGCCAGTCCACTGGGCCGAACAAATACGCGAGCAATAAATCGTTCAGTTTAATTGATAGGACTCAATCGAAAGCATCTTCAGTATGGTTATTTGCGAGAGTTGTACAAGATAATAGCTGACCATGCAAGTTTCTCTTTCGCACTATTTCATTTTTGTGTTTGTCAACGTATTTCTACGCTTCATTTTACATTAAGAACTCAAAGTATTACCATAACTAGCACAAATACTATAACCACGTGCATTGTAATAGGAGAGGCAAACTTATTAAATGTTGAAGCACATACTTTCAATTAACGTTAAAAGATACTCATTTTCGCATGTGCAAGCGATCTAATGACTACTTTTCTGTTGCAGAGGCAGACGGAGGCCACGACTTTTCAAGCTCAAGTTCCACCACCAGGCGCTGCCGCCGGAGTACCTCGACCACTATGAGGCAAGCCTGCGTCAGGAGCAGAAACTGCCGCCACCGCCTCCCCCACCACCCGTCGCAGCCCCCGCAGCAGCAGCTACTTCGATGGCAGCATCTTCGGATGACAGTAACACAGCGGCTCAGTCGAGGAGCAAAGGAAGAGGGAGCCGCGCTGGATCCAAAACTCCAAGACCCATAACGATCCACGAAGCCGGCAACGGCGCTACGGAGGCACTGCTCAGGGAACTTTTGCTCAACCGACCGCATCTGCAGCAAGCCGCGCTGCACCAGGCAGCTCTAGCACGAGCTCAGTCCGTGCCCTCCATTATGATGTCTTCTAAACATGGTCTCAGGGCAACTTTGGGGAGCTCGACGCCGAGTCCTGTTCCAAGCATTGCTGAAGAAGACGCTGCTCAAGAGAATGAAGCACCCGATAATAAACCGAGACGAGGGGGCAGACGAAACAGGCACAGCGACGGACTGTCACTGGCCAACAATCTTATGAGGGATTCGTCGCCTAGATTACATGCAGGCGGTGATATCAACGCTAGCTTAGGCAGTCAGTACGCGGTTATGGAACAGGAAACAATGGCTCGGAGCAGGAGTTATACTTCGCTTTTGCGGGCAGCGTTAGCCGACCAAAACGAGCCTCTGAATTTGTGCGTGCGAGATTCAACAATGAAACTCGAGAGTGAACCATGTATTGAGAGTCATCGGGTAAAGGAAGAACCTCCGAGTAATTTTAACGAACTGTTGAGACCTCCGTCTGCAAATATTAGGTCTCCGGAGGTGACGGCAAGGCGGTCCAGCGAATCGAGGACGCCCATGTCACCTCCGTTGGAGTACGGACCCTGGGCAACCTCACTCGGACACCACCCTCACTGGATGCACGACTACAGACTCAAAACAGAGGATGGTTTAAGCTCTGGTCAGTCCACTCCATCGCTGTGCTCACAGTCTTCTCATTTGCCCCCAATTTCTCCCCCTGTGTGGCCACATTTTTCTCCTCCGCCCATAAGTTCACCACATCCCCATTCACCGAGTCCAATCCATATGACGCCCCCTCACCGCAATGTGCATTCTCTACTCAAAGAATCTTTACACCTGCGATTGGAGGAAGCTGCTCGTGAGAGACTGACGCCAAGTGATGGTTATATGCCTTCTCCAGATCGCATGTCAACTGATACGCCCATCCCTCCTACCCTTCCTCAATCTACTAGAGCTCCTTCAAGGAGTGGAGTTCGGAAAAAGAGGTCGACTATGCATATGCCGTCACCAGACCCCAACACAGAAGTCAGCATCTGTAAGTTTAAGTTTACAGGCGGTCCTAACCCAATGTTGGAAGAGAAGAAAATGGTTAGCGTAGACTCCGCAGGAACTATGCGATACTTCAGCGGAGGTGAAAGAGGCATTTCTAGAGACCACAGAACTACAGCATCTCAACTACGTTTATCAGGAAAATTCTTAGGTAATATATCTAAAACGGAAAAGGATAATAAGAAGATTAGGTTAGAGTCTCATGAAGTGGCGGCTGACTCCCTAGCAAGACAATCGAGTTCAAACCTTGGTGCAAGTCAGAGTTCACTGGAGCCTTCGGTAGACACTCGCCATCAACTGAACCAAGTTGAAGATTCGCCGAAGAGGAAGAGACGATCCAAAAAAGCTTCAGTACGTGAGCGCTTTGAGCAAACATTGCGTGAGCGAGGACTGCTAATTCAAACGCAGCAGGTAGAGTCGGCTGAAGGAGCAACCTATTGTAAATTCCGTCAGTTACGGAAGATCACTCGGTATTTATTCCGAAGCTGGAAAGATTACTTGCCGGGACAGCTGCCAGAAGACGGTCAACTGGCTGCCGATCAAAGGTATACTCCGCCATCTACGGGTGAACTATCAGAGCAGGATCCTCGCTATGCTGCCAGCCCTCGTTAGTTGAAAGAAATTATTCGTTAGCACCTGCAAAAGATGAACCACATTTCCAAAAGTTGCTGAAGAGTCGTTCATCCTTGAAATCATTTATTGGATGCAAGATACGTGGTGGAGTGGTTTGAGCAACTTCCCAATGGCTCGAGCCATTCAGGGAAGGGGATACTTTCATCTGAACCGTTATTGGTTTTATTCGTTGCCTAGGGAAATCTAGATCTTGTACGACGCAACTTATATATAAGTCTTCTAGGGCATCAATATTAGTCGAATTTTAGTGCGAGCACGGCTAAACTCAAAGTTCTCGTTTCCACATCGGAAACCTTGATCTTTGAAGTATTGAAGTACAACATTTCTTATCAATAGCGCGCTTCTATGTTATTTTATAGGTCTTTCTTACTTTTTCAAGTTTTGATCTCAAGCTTTAAATTTTGCGACACTAAAATTTTGATGGCACACGCTTAAATTCATCACGAACTCAGCGTAGCTGTCATGATGTTACTTGACGGCATGTCTGTCCAAGTACTGAAGCAGAGTAGAGTAAATGAAGAGTCCATAAACGTTGCAATTCAGGAACAGCTGCTCGCTCTCAATATAAAGAGAGATAATTTCAGGAAGATATGGGCCGAAAAGCGACTGTTGTTTCTTGCGATTTTTTTCATTTGAGGCCGTTTAATCAGAAACAAAAAACCTGGAGATGACACTGATCGATGCAAGTCTCATATGGTGTCAGCTTGACTTCGCTCAAAAGATCTTCATTGAACGACCAAAGTTGGACTTGACGAGTATCTATAATTTAAAAATTGAACTTGAGTCCGTGCAACAGTTCATCACACTCTATTAAATTAAATTTTAGAGCTTATGGATGAATTAAGGCGTCAGCTAGTCCAGATCCAAACGTGACAGAGCCCATGCCATTGAGAATTCACCTCCAACGCAACGGAAAAGTGGTGACCGAAATCATGCGGAAGTCCGTACATCATGCGGAATTAATTAGCCGTTACAATGTCGAAGAAGAGACAAAGGTTGAACACTTTTCTCGAGCATTTTCAGGGCTTCCGTTTGCTTCTAAAGGTTCCAAGCAGGAACAGCGAGAGCGTGTATGGTTTCGCTCACCCGTACGAACTAGCGCACGTGTAAAGTACTATTGATCGTAAAAGAGGCTATTATCCTCTCTCTGAACAAGCTTTAGATATAGTCATAGTTTGATATTAATGAAGATAATGCAGCACCGACGATAATGTTTTAGAAGTCTAGGATACGTTAGAACTTCAGATATTCTGATAATTTTTGCATGTTCCGCCTTGTAGGAGAGCATTGCATCACTCGTCTTCTATGGTTGTAACAGAACTAAAACTTCCTTATAACTTATTAACTAATTTTTAATAACTAATTAATAATTTATTGTTTCAATTTGTCTGTAAAAAGTCGTCGCAAATTAAGACTGTGAAGTAATTATATTTCTGGATCATGTGGATGATTAGAAAGAGTATTGCACGATTCGAACTTTCGAACACCCATAATTGGCCACGGTCTTACGCATCGCTGTGGACTCGACACACATCTAACCCCCCTCTGCTAAAGTGTTCAGTATTCACTTGTAAAGGATGTGCACCAGATTCCAGCACAAATATATGGCTAGCCACGAGTTGAAACCGTTGAAACTGATAATTTCCCCTTTTCACTTCATGTCTCGATGCACTACAGCCGCGCGATGAAGAGCATAAATCTAACGAGCTCAGTTTCCGAGCAACAAAGACAGGCACTGAATGAACTCGTCTTTCGAGTCCATGACTGCACCGGAGAGGGGCATGCCTCCCTCAGCAACATCTCTACCACATCTTAGCACGTTCGCTAAGAGTAGGATACGAGTACATTGCGACCGTTACTTTCTACTTCATATAGAGCGCGACTCTCAAGCACTTCTTGTCATCCAACGCTACTTGATGATCTTCTTCTCAAAAACACATTTCGAAGTTCATTCTACGATTTACCAAATGAAGGTTACAATTAGGGATATAACTGTAGACAGCTCGTCTTCCGGGACAATGATGTGGTAGAAAATGCTCATGCACAACGAGAACAGCTCAAGAATGATTCATATATTGCAACGTGAATTCATTTCCAATGTTGATTAATGGTTCAATAACCCTACTCGATGTTGTTGACAAAATCCCGTCTGGTTGATTAATTTCAAACCGTACAAGCCCGTGTGGCCAGTTATGGTGTACTAGTATCGCTGCTTCGGGCCACGGAGTGAAAATCAATCTATTTTACATACTGTAAATCCAACCAATACGGATTGCGACGTTTGCACTCGAATGAGTGGAAAATCGTGAAGATCTCATGGAACATCTTTCGAAAGAAGAATTATACTCCAAAAAACGCAAAACCTATCAACATGAAGCTATTCATGTCAGCCTGGAAACTGCAGCTCAATGCTACCGCTCGCCGCGCAGTCGAAACACCAGACTTGCGCGCCAACTTGTTTTTGACACAATTTTTACTTGTTGATCCTCATTATCAAATGAGAATAAACACGAAAAAATAAACGAAGTTACTACTGATGCACTGGACTTTTTTTACCCGTCTTATACTAACAGACATGAAAATCTTACTGCACATAGGAGGATTTGCTAATTGATGACATAGTCTAAAATCTTGCTCGAAACCCTCAGCACCTTTTAATTCTTAATCGGAATCTTTTTAGAAGCCGATATCTTCTTTGTGAAACGTAAAACAAGATTCTCAAATTTTGAGCGTAAATGATCTTCAAGTACGACCAGTCAGCGGCCTTTGGTGTGGTGATACCAAGCTATACCTAATCGTTCAAATGTTGATCTTCCACTCATTCCTGATCTTTTATGACTCCTGGTGATGTACCAGACCACACAACAGAAGCACCATTATTACACTGCATTGAATAAATGCAACTCTTTCAGCTGCAGAACGTATACCAACCAGTAACAGGCTCTCATATCAAATCTACTCTAAAATATAATTGTCAAAATTTCGAGCTGAATTTAAACGTTGGCCTTAATTAACTTTTACAATCAAAAATGAGATTGGAAGTTCGAGTATGAAAGAAAATGCGTATGGTTAACATGTGGCCCCCTGTTGAAATCTAAATGTCAATTTTTTCCACACCGCAGGCAAAGCTAAGTTAAACTAGATGAAGTTCCAGAAGGTACGGTTCCAAAAAATTTCAATTGCTGACAGGTAAGCTAGTGAGAGCAGAGGTGAAAACTAGGGTTGGCTCCAGGCGAAAAGCTCTGACTGATATTCTCCATGCAGGGAAAATTCCATGTCGACAGATATCTACGTTGTAAATGTGAAAATGAAGAATTTTCTTTTCACAAATTTGGGTAACCCATTAATTTTTCTCCCAATCTACACTACCTGATTCGAGAAATGAACAAAAACTTCACGAAAACTTAAAAATTTGTATTCCTACGTGTTAGTGCGTTGATTACGTCCGGTTAGGCAAGACGATCGCACGCACCACATACGCGGCACACATCACAGTCGAAGGGTCAAGCGAGGTGAGGAAATGGCGTACAACAAACTACCTACAAGACAAGAGTTCATAGAGACTATAAATTACGAGCAGAATGATTCACTTACGGTTTTGGAAGAGGTCAGGAAGTAGCCCCGACGCTCTCTCGTGCGATTTCAAGAAGTAACAATTTTCAACACGCTTTCGTCGCAGCGTAAAGTAAGGGACGTATCGAGAATTTTACACAGTATTTTTGTCCTCGGGGTGGATTTCTTGAGCGAGAACACGGTATGCAAGGGGAAAAAATTGGACGCTCAGGCGGAGGAAGCAAACTTGGGCACCTGTCGGATAATTTTGCGAAGTGATCAGCGAAGATAGGGTTAATTTAGGTGTACAGACGCCTCTTAACCGAATTTTAGGTAATAAAAATGTGCTTTAACTAAAAAATTTATCGCGATGAACGAATGATAAGATTCAAAAGTCAGAAGAATAGACCGATGCATAAAAGTTAGGTTTAGGTACAACTGGGTAGAGAATTTTTTTTTATTAAAGCCCCCACCTGCAGCCAAATCGTTAAAAACGCAATTTTTATTGCTTTAAAAAATTAATTAATTAAGAGAACTGGGTTAGGTTTAAAATTAGGGTCCGTAAGAAGCTTTCGGTCAACGCAAGAGATTACGGTCGGTGTAGAAACTAGGATTAGCATAAAGAAAAATCGTTTATTCCGAAATCAGTCACATACAAAAGCATAGAATCATCGGGTTTTCAATCAGTAAGATTAGAACCTGAAAAATAAGTGTACACGTCCCGTCGAGACTTCTGTAGTTGTGATTCTTAATTCAATTGCCTATAGTTCAGCGCGAAGTGCACGTTGACTACGTATGAAAACATCGTGTGATTCTTCGTACATTCCTGATACAACTGTGAAACTACAGTTGAAAAGTAGGCTACAGAACGGAAAAACAGTGTTGAATTTATTTTTAATTATATAGAGTTAAACACTGAAAATTAAAATTTAAGTTTCGGTCGTTAAAGCTTCAATGGGTTTGTAATCTCTAGTTCTTACTATATATGTATTAATGGTGTCATGCGAGTTTCACAAGTGTACTGAACCAACTTGTGTCGTTTGAAAGAGGGAAGAGCTTATTTATTTCGATGGACGTAACACGCTTCTTTCGGTGAATCGGATTTTCAATTAATAAGAATATAGCGCTGAAATGAAAATGTAGACCACTTTGATGCTACAAGACTTTGACTTCCAATGTTGTAGCTGATCGTTCACTGAGATGTGATGATAGTAGTGGAAAACTGAAATTATTGTACAAATACGTAGAATATTTCGTCATATACGGTAAATTGGAAGTTATGTGTGGAAAAAAGACTCTAAAACGAAAATAAAATGTTTAACATGTGGACAAATACCCATTTAAAATAAAAATGATGTCTTAAAGTCGTTATGTGTATTCAAATAACAGAAGTTTTGCATCTCATAATCTTGTGAAATATTACGAAACGTTGCTACACTTTAGTACGGATCCTATCATAGCAGATAACAGAATTAAGGTTAGGAAGATTCGGATCAGTGTAAATCTTTTAGTGTCAGAACAAGCCTCTACCAAAAAGCATTGAGAACATAGGCACGTGGAGTGATTTATGACTTGTGTGATAACACAGAAGAGTTCATATTGATACTTGCTACTCCGGTCTGGCATTCAATTCATAAATATAAATTTGGGATGTGTAAAGAATGTATCTCAGCAGCTCTTCTCATCGTGAGGAGAATATATCGAAGAATTATTTTGCCTGAGCGAGTCAACTATGTTCATGAGTTTACTACAGTCCGTACTAAATGGTCTTAGAATCTGCGTTTCATTTTCTTGTATATCTAACGTCGTGCAAGAGCTGGCGGGTGTGGAACCTTTAAATCTTGGGTGCGTCATCACTTGCAATTCTACTCTTTCCCATTCTCAGTTTCAGAAAGTGTCTGTAGTTAGCTGTATAAATGCTCATGATATTTCGTATGAATCATGACTTCTTTTACTTTGCGGTCTATCTTATGCAGAAGATAATCTAGAACTCCAGGTCGTAATCGGCTATCTTCGCACTGGAATTTTTATTTTAAGATAAGATGTATGCACAGAGATTACACAATGTTTTTAGGTTAATATTTCACTTCTTGTGCTTGGCATAAAATTACGCAACAGAATTCGAAGTTTCACTGCGACTTCTACCCGTAATTTTAATGGTGTAGACCTACTGATCACAGTTGGAAGTTGTATCGCGATTTCCACATTTTAATTTTACGGCTGGAATCTTACTAATTGAAAACCCGATGTAACACGCTCTGTTTGCGGCCGATTTCGGAATGAACGATTTTGTTTTCTTTCTTCATTCTTTGCTCAACAATTTAAGAGGTAAATGACTACCGGCGTTTACTGAAAGCACCAGCCAAGCAATACAACAATACCTAGTAATTATAGGGTTAATTCTCACTAAAGGATCCCCAATACAGAAATTTAGGCAACACTTTGGCATTTTTCTTGGTATTTTTTGTATTCCAGCCCGCAATTTACTATGTTTAACGCGTTCACTCCAATTCTCCACACAGGTAAAATTACATGCCGACAAATATCTCNAGGTTAGGTTAGATGATCGCGTGTACCATATATGACCCACTTTGGAGTTAACGTATCAATAAAGTTAATCAAAGTAAGATTACGTTAGGTCAAGTTAGGTTAGGATAGGTTGTTTAACATATAAATATAGAAGCGCGACGGATAAAAGTTTCTATAAAATCATCAAGATCTCAAAATGTATTCATTTCGGCCGATTTCACTTTCAGATTCGCAATAGTCAGGCAGAAGCACACTAGAAAAGTCACATGCAATGCGTTTTTGTGCTGTGGTCCTGAAGTGAAAATTAACCGATGAAGGCCTTAGAAGCCCACGACACAGTTGACAGAAGCACACGACACAGTTGACAATATTCAATCCAAGTTCAAGTACATTTAATATGTTCGGAGAATCAAAGGGTTAAAATCATTTTCAAAATCCTACGAATGAAGATTGCTGCAAGTCATTTGATGCAGCTGTTGATAAAACACACTCATGTGGCTGCAACAGAAATATTTCCTAGCTCACTCTAGTGCTTTATTGTATCATTTTTTGACATCGTAGACCATGATTGAGCAAATAGATTATCTTAAAGTTATTACGAATTTAGACGTTTGTAGCCATCCACTAATTGGTTACACTTACCGTATAATGAAGTCGACACGATGTGGAAAAACTAAACTTGGGTTTTTCATCTACTTGCTGGTATCGAAGTTCAGGTGTCACTCTAGACGTATAAATGAAACATAATCACACAAATTCACTGTAATTATCCCTTACTGATACAAAATTCAGTTTTTAGCCAACACAGTGATGACATGACACCGTTATCGAAATGAATTGTATGCGGAAATGCAACACCAAGTCTTTCCAACACAGGTAGACATTTAAGTGAAAATATTCGTTCCCCAATGTTCAAAGACGGCGGAAATGTGAAACGTGAGTTGCGGATCACTTCATTTAATTGTATAAAATTATTTATTTCATACAGTGGTAATGCGAGTAACATGAACTACCAAAAAATCATGTTCAGTACTTTGAATAATTGTAAATTACAGTGATAGTAAAATACAAAAAATAAGACCTTACTATTTTATGCAGCTCGTTATGTAAAATTTTAACTATAATATTAGCTACTTGCCATGTACACAGTTATCGATAGATTACTTTATAGACAAATACATACACATAGATGAACATTAGTTGTGTAATGTTCAAGTTGAATAAGCCCATTGTCTACAAACATATTTTTATCTTTATAAGATTTTTCTCTGTACACGAGCAGCCCACTGTATAACAGCTAATATTTCATTATCGTGTTCTACGTTTTTTTAACAAGCAGAGGTGCACGTTGAGCTGTCTGACAACGGTAATAACCGTCAAATAACAATGGTTTGAATGTTTTCATAGAACTTAAAAGTTGAAATTTGCTTAATGGTTAGATAAAAATATTCATTACATTTCAAGTACCAATTCATGCCCTTCTATAATGGAAAAAATTGAATTGTAACATGCGTTATGTATAAATCGTCTCAATTAGTGATTTTTTCCTGTCTGTTTTTAATACTTTATTTTCTCTGGATACACTAGCTGAATTTGTTTTTTAGACATTTGCATAGAAGAGAAAAAATTCCAGAAAGGCCTCTACTCTAAGTTGATCTATTGAAGCAAAAATAAAGAAGATAAACGGCATTGACAAGCTGAAAATTCTCAATAAATGACATTTTAGATCAATGGGTATATTTTCTCAGAATCTGTCAACAGCGATGAATATGGTATTACGTGCATCAGACTTCATCGCATGAATATTAACAAAAAAATGAACAGTTAGTCATACCTAGTGTGTCAAAACGTTCTGTGCTGAAAATAATTCATACAAATAACATCTTTTAAAGAAATGTATCAACAAAATGCGGAATTCCAACATATTCAAATTCAGTTGCTTGAATTCTCATGTCACAGGGAATTCAATGAATGGAACAAATATGACTCCTAAAATTTATTAAAACAAGATTAAATGATAGAATTTTCTATCATTGTATGAGAAATTATGCGTATCTTATTGTTTTTTTAATAAGTAAATTTTACTGACACAGCTTTGCTCCGTCGCAGGTACTTTAGTTGGGTCAGGGATGATTGATTGATCCTGGCTGGGCTGGGGCAAAACTAATCTTCTCGGAACCACTGAGTGTTTCCCGTGAAAAAACAAGAGTAGTCCTCTTATTCTTATATAGATCTTACTCGTCAATGAATTTTTCACAGTAATTCGTATAGGTAAACGCAAAGGGAAGTACGGATGTTGAAAACAAGTAGTGAGCTTTGATAATGAAAGAAGCAACACGATTTTTGATCGTGTTTTAATCGAATATTTCTCAAGTTTCATTATTTTAAAATGCACTTATATTTTTGTTTAGTTTCGTTGAGATATATGTGTAAACAACATCGGACTCCAAATTAAGTTATTCGCGACTTTTGTTTCCAACTAGCGGCTTACCTACAAAGCTTCCCTCTGACGATCTATTTGCCCAGGATAATCCGAGAAATGTTAAATTAGGTACGGAACAGGAATGGGACACTACTTCTAACCTCACTGGAGCAGATGAGAGTGAACCAGTATATAATTGTACGATAAGTTTAACTAAATTAATGAATAGCATGGCCAATTTAAAGCCCACTGCCCTTGGCTGTTATGCAATCATATATCTATTCATTACAAAGTTACCATCGGAACTGTTGGAACGTTTTCTTTACTTGTATAATACGAGCTGTTTTACAGGTACTATCTCAAACTCTTGAAAAATAGGTATTATGTGTCCAATTATTAAAACAAATAAAGATCCAACCTCTTCTACTTCTTATAGGCCAATTACTTTGTTATCATGTATATCTAAGGTTATGAAAAGAATAATAAAACTAGGCTCAGTCACTACTTAGAAATGCGTTCAATATTTCCTTTCCACCAGACTGGGTTTAGAAGAGGCAAGTCAACCTATAATACTTTAACCCTTATTAATCATGGGATTACTTATGCCCTCAGTA
>VOMN01017894.1:0-15835 GCA_014899125.1 Orchestia grillus
TGGTAAATAAATGTTTACAAATGTTTACAAATGTTTACTTCTTTCCTGCACCAAGAATATCCCCCGTTGGCCTCTTGCAAGACGATTATCTGACTTTAAAATACCGAATGTAACTTTGATTGAAAGTGAATGTGTAAATGATTTTATTTTGAATATGTTTCTATCTTGTTAGCCTACAAATTTTATGTACAACTGAGATTATTTCGTTTTCTTAGTTCATGATTTCGAAGTTGCTTTACGAGCAGTGAAGTATTCGTCAATGTATGTAATTATATCTAGAAAAATACTAGCCTATCAAAGGGAGCAGACCTGAAGAAGTTTAACTCCCTAAATTTTCATTTAATACAGCACTGGTACCAATTAATTTTTCCTAGTTAATTGCCACGTTCTTATTAAAATATGCATTACAAATGAACTCAGTATAAATCAAGTTCCGTCAAACCATCAATAAAAACCTCACGGGCGAATAAAAGAACCAGGTTCGTGCTCGCCCCTGGCAACGAGGAACGCTGCAGAAGCTATCATTAGAGAACGAAGGCTGTGCACTTGGTCATGTAGTGCAAGTTTGATCTCAATCAAGAACAACTGCAAAATAAAAGCGGACGTCGAGTGCATGATAGCTGGCACCCGCACGTGAATTCGGGAATTCGAGCTACAAAGGTCTGCCTCAGTCGCACTCGTCAGTCGCGCCCACTCCTCAATTGAGCACCTGCCCTCCTACGGCTGCTGCAACCAATGCTCTTCATACCTCAGTGCCCACCCCATGAGGACTGCATCTATATCGAGGGTGGGCAGGTGCCATTCAAGGCTTCATGAAATTCTCTCATTCTTGTCCGACACGTGTGAGAACGGGAGTTAAGACGCTGCTTTACGATTTCAGGAGTGTGCTCTGAATTAATGCATCGCCCGACTTTCTGCTCACTGAATCATTGCCCACGAAAGTGGGGAAGAAAATCTTAAAAACATTCAATGTGGACATATCAGGCCTAGGTTCTGTTTGAACAAAGTATGTGAAAGCAAAGAAAATGAAAATTTTTATTCAAAGCAAATAACTAAAACTCTTGAGAGCCTAGTATAAACATTGTAAAAAAATAAGTACAGTAACTAACGATAAACAATTTCTAGAGGGTAGGCCCTTTACATTTCGTTCCGGGAGGTTTTCATCCATGTGAATATACATGAATTTCAGAATCAGTTGGTCAAAGTTTGTCCAACAGGAGTAAAAACTTTCAAATCAGTCAACACGTACCATTTGATCGCAGGAGTTGTTTGTACGATGCTGACTATTGCTAGAATGAAGAGAAGATCCAAGAAACCTATCCTATTCATGAATCCGGCCAGAATGCGCTGCAGCGCGCAGGCGCATGGATAGCTCGGCGCTAATGAAGCCCCGTACTGCGATGCACAATGTGCACAACTAAAATTATAATTAAGGGAGAACCGTATGCCGACCGATAGAACTTCTTTGAAAGAAAAAAGAACCTGATAGTTCACCTGTGGATTAATGTGAAGCGTTGAAAAGTTCTAGAAAAACCTAGATAGAATTTTTTCCAACTCTGTCATTAGTTTCTAGATTGAGGTTCAGAAAAAGATAGGACACAGTGGTAAATATTAGAATTTTGAATGTAAGCTCTAGGGAGAAATGTATTAATTACAAATCTATTAATAATGGGATGATACAAAAATAAATTAGATGCCCATTGGTGATTTGATTTGATGAAGAAAATGAAATTCTTTGTGAAGGTAAGGAGAGTTCGAACAAACTATTCGCACGGGGCACCAAAGTTATAACAGGATTTACGTTGAACAGACTGAAATATCGAAGGTCAAGTCCAAAAAAGTGGGTTTTCGATAGATAGATATGTGAAATTTGTTACCTGACGGGTAAAATTTTATGTCTAAATAATTTAAGGTATTAATCGCGTCTATCTGTAATGTAAATTTAATATTTGGGTGTTTGCAATTCAAATATTCCAAGAAAAGAGCTGCTTGATACCTATACTTAAAAAGAAGTGAGGTGTCTTCTACGTGGCGTGTGTAAAGATGAAGTGACGAAATGATGAACCATTGAAAATAAGAAAGGAGTTATGCAAATGAAGCTCTAAAAAAGATTTGCAATATTTCCTCCCTAAACCTATGACTAGTGCAGTCGGATCAGTAAACAAAAAAATTCAAACAAATGTACACCTTTTTTACTGAAAATATATTTGTGAAAATATTCTCAAAATTATTAGACTCCTATTCAGTAAACTTTGACGAGCGGACTCTGGAATCCATGTACACAAGCTGAAGTCCTGCCTTCGCGAAATGCACGATGCGTACCCTCTTAAAATCGTTAACCGTTAATTTCTTTGCATTTTTTCGTAAACATCCTCATAAAGCTCGAAATGGTTTTTCTGATTAGCTCTGAATAACGTGTCTTATTTTTTTACATTCAGATATTTTGTTGGAAACAACCGAAGGCTCGAAACGTTCAAGCAAAATGTTTGAGGATATTTTTCACTGCCATTTGCATTACAAGCTTGCATCGCGAGAAAAGTATTTCTAACAATTTCCTACGAATTTTATGGTACAATCGATCACAAAGAATTCAATTGGTAACTTATTTACTGTTCATAAAGTTACTTTGAGCATTTCTTAATACTCCGGTAATACAATTCTAGTCCCTCGCGTAGGCACTTTTTCCTTTAGCTTAATTCACTGGCGAATTTATAGGGAGTAGCGAGGGCTCTGCAGCATCAGAGCGCTAAGGTCAAAATTTTGTGAAGCACTGCTAATTTGTCACTGAAATATCAGGTGTCGACTTATAAGTTTCTCAAAAAATCGAGGAGCAGACTGTACTGATAACGTAATGCTTACTTTGGCCCGACAACAAATCCTTTCTGATTTTTGTAACAGACCGCCTTTTTTAAACCAATTGATTTTCGCGTAGATCATTAAATGAAATTTGCTTCACCATTTCAGGAAACCTCATTTTTCTATGCAGGAAGTATCGGTCTTTGTTGCATTCACTGACTGTAAATTGATGTCTTGTTCCAATAGTCTCGTACGTTTTACGCTTGCATGAAGTGATTGGTCAGTCTTGCTCAAGAGAGCTCTCCAAGCCTTAGCTTTGATTTTCAGAAAGTTTCTCACAGACAAAATTCACTGTACTGACATCATCTGTACTGACAACTCCTGACATCATTATTATCATTAGTGCAACAGACGTCAGTTTTTAAACAAATTTCGTACAGCATTATGCTGGCCTCTTATTTTTTATCATTGGAATAAGCATTTATGAGGTATTATTAGAGTCTTATTTTTATCCTTACGCGTAACGAGAAAACAATGAGTTTTTGGTTTGAGATACAGGTTCCTGCGTTACTTCAGTATTTGTCTGATGTATATTTAAGCCCCGTGAGTATAGAGACTTGAAACTTTCACTCTTCACTGCGACTTCATGCTCCAACCTTGCCGGCTTTCTAACATAACATTGAGCCTTTGGCAACGGGTGAACAGATCTTTAGAGGCGCTTCTGTCTTTCCATATTTGTCCTCTCTTCGTGCTCCTTGATCGGCGGCCGCGCGTGATTCGGTACGAGAAATAAAGCGGCGCACGTGTCGCTGCTAGAAATAAAGCGGCACACGTGTTGCTTCTAGAAATAAAGCGGCACACGTGTCGCTATTAGAAATAAAGGGGCACACGTGTCGCTTCTAGAAATAAAGTGGCACACGTGTCGCTATTAGAAATAAAGCGGGGCACAACTCGCTACAAAAAGGAAAAATTTAGCGTCGGATTATGAACTTGACAGTGGAAATATCGTCGCATTGCTTAGTACTAGCGCATGGTAGCAGAAGCGTGACTTTACAACGTTTTAGTAAGAATTTGTATTTCTGTGATTAACGTGTACGGAATTCCAAAAACATGATGCAACAGTAGTACTAAAATCCTACTAAATCATAGGCGGCACTTGGACGATACCTGAGAGATACGCGGCTCCAGTAATGAGCGGCAAGGGCATCTAGTGAGACAAAATTCTGGGCATCGATCGAGGTTAAAATTGTTTGTCTAGCGAACAAAAGCACTCGATCACGCTCTCTTGATACAGAGCGTGATCAGTAATTCGATACAATTATTTTTAATTTTACGTTCAAAATTACTGCTATTTTATGCTACCTCAAACGCCCATTTGGGTTGAAATGATTGTATTTAAAGCAGGAAATAAGATTTTTTCGGGGCTCCTTTAAATACTGCTAAAAATACCTTCAATGCCAGGAATTCGAAAAAAACTTGAATTTTAAGTAGCTTTAGAAAATTTTCCAACCATCACGGACTCATAGCGTTTGATGCTATGCATGATATTAAGGGGCTTTTTAAAGAAATCTTTGACCGCCCCTAGCCTTGCATACGTCACGTCTGACTGCAGAACATGGGAGGAAAGAGTGTCTCAATCGGAAGAGCAGCAAATGGATCATTGGCGAGCTGTGCATCATGCCCAATTAATAAGTTAGTAAATCAGTAAATCAGTAAGTAAGTCAGGAAATCAGTAAGTAAATCAGTAAATCAGTAAATAAATCAGTAAATCAGTAAGTAAGTCAACAGAACTCCACGTGGGGCTTAAACTACAACGTGTATGTAGTATGTCTACATTTGTTGTGTCAGCAATGCAACATTGACTTTACTCAATCTTTTGTCTGGCGGTGCCTGTGGTCGCACGGACCTGGTGGAAAATCTACGTCTACGAGAGCTATCGATACACTGTCGCAAGATTGAAGCCTCCTGCAGCTTGCTGTGAGTTCTTACTCGTAGTCGTCAAGAACTCGAGTCGTCAAGAACTCGAGTCGTCAAGAACTCGAGTCGTCAAGAACTCGAGCCTGTGCCGGATATTATGGGTGAGATGGAACTTCCAAACCTCATGCGAAGAACAATAAAGTTTAGAAACACGTGCCGAGTTGGTGAGGAGGCGACAGGTGAACAATAGACTCATGGAAAGCGATTGCACTTTACAAAAAAATGTGCTAACTACGATTTCTTTTTTAATTTCGCAGTAAATTCCTAGAAATGTACAAAGTTGGACCATGAAAAGCTTAACTAGTTCAAGTATCATAGATTCGTTGAAAATGAAGTCTTGCAGTGTTGTTCCAGGAAAAAGAACTTTGAAAATTTTCTGGGCGCTTTTTAGAGTCCCAAAATGTTTTTTGCCATTCGTGGTCGCTGTTAATCTGTAGAATTGTTAGAATCGATAATCAGTGGAATCGCTAATCGTTGACTTGAATAAGTTAAGGAGCAAGTTTTTAATGATTTTCGAGGATGAAACGTATTTCCAATGAATTCTTCCCAAAACCCTCGCCTATCTTAGATCTACGTAGAAGTTTGATCTCGAACTTGAAAAATTTGTTCCTAATATTCTTTACTCTATTTTCAGACAACGTATGCGTTCTACTCTGGTATTGCCATATTTAAGAAATCTCATCTCCGCCACAACATGAGCACAATATTATACGTCAATTGAAAACCGCGGTCAAAACTTCTTTATTCCTGTCAAATCTAAGCGTGTCCAGATGTGACGCAATACACCACAAATATTTGAAGATTCTTCCGCAATAGAACTGCTATCATATGCTGAGAAGCGATCTATGCTTGAGTGTTCATGTGAGGAGCCTGTCAATATTGGGTTACTCATTGAACATAAGTAACTCTCGAGCAGTCTTTCTTGTGAGCGTCGGCTGTGTTTAGGCCTTCGCACAGCGGCACCAGCAGCAATGCGTGCGTCACGAGGCGCAGGAAACCCACGAGCGTGCTGCTTGCAACCCCATTTGACGTTATCATATTTGCTTCATTTAAGCACTTTGCGCAGAGAACGGTAAAGCGTATCTGGCTAGACGCTTTGACAAGGGCAGAAGGGTAGTGATTTTAAACCTTCCATTTCAAAATGGAGTGTAAAGAATAGAGTTACCAATAAGTATTTATTTAATTAAATCGTAACGTGAAACTATTCCTTCCCACATGAATGATATGACCGACAGCGAAGACGATTTTGCTAGTCGAACTAAAGACAATTGCAACCTACTCATATTTGCATACATACGATGTTCAAGAAGTAGCCATTTACATACCTTCCTTAATTTACCGTTTGGAGAGAAATTCCTCATTAAAAAGATAGCATCAGCGAGAGAAGAGACGTCAATAAATTCTTAGAAGTTACCGCAACCATTTGCCAGCCAAGCCTTACGTCAATTAGAACACACGCGTTACAGAGTGAGAGAGCTCACGCTAATCTGAGCACTAGCGTTGGAGTGACAGAGCTAGCCCCTCACGCTAAGCAGAGCACTAGGGTTGGAGTGAGAAAGCTAACCACACCTCACGCTAATTCAAGTGTTAGAGTGAGAGAGCTAACCACACCTCACGCTAATTCGAGCGTTAGAGTGAGAGACGTAGTCACATCTCACGCTAATCCGAGCGTTGGAGTGCGAGACCTAGCCACACCTCAGGCTAATCCTAGCGCTGGAGTGAGAGAGCTAGCCACACCTCAGGCTAATCCTAGCGTTGGAGTGAGAGACCTAGCCACACCTCAGGCTAATCCTAGCGCTGGAGTGAGAGAGCTAGCCACACCTCACGCTAATCCTAGCGTTGGAGTGCGAGACCTAGCCACACCTCACGCTAATCCTAGCGTTGGAGTGAGAGACCTAGCCACACCTCACGCTAATTCGAGCGTTGGAGTGAGAGACCTAGCCACACCTCAGGCTAATCCTCAGGTGCGGCAGGTGTCTGTGCGTGGGAGCAGCCCTGCGACTCAGGAGGCCCCGCTGGCCCGTGCGGTGACGTCGTCCAGCTCCGTGGGGCGGAAGGCCTCAGCTCTGCGCGATGCACAAGTGAGTCAACAGGAACCTTATATTCCTAGTGGTATTTCTAGAGGTGTGTTCCTAGAGGTATTCCTAGAGGTATGTTCCTAGAGGTATTTCTAGAGGTATTTCTAGAGGTATGTTCCTAGAGGTATTTCAAGAGGTATGTTCCTAGAGGTATTTCTAGAGGTATTTCAAGAGGTATGTTCCTAGAGGTATTTCAAGAGGTATGTTCCTAGAGGGATTTCTAGAGGTATGTTCCTAGAGGTATTTCTAGAGGTATGTTCCTAGAGGTATTTCTGCTCTCTTTGTTGTGTTCAGGACCTCTCCCTCAGAGCCGTACCTGCTGCATCATGCTTCCGAAGAGCTACAGGCTCTATGCATTGGGATGAAGAATAAGTCGTGAGTGTTTCCTCGAATTAGAATAATGCGTGAAAAACCGAAGCCATTTGCGTATGTCATGTATTTTCAAGGAGAATTTTTTGCTTTCAAAGCTGGTGTATTTTATTTTTTAGGTTCATTACTTCTGGTTCAATTTCACATCTTATATACAGAAAGTCAGGTAAACAAAACTGAGAATTTTCAGCACTACTTGTCTTTTGCACACAATCAATGCATTAAACGCCTCCGACGCTGCGCTGGAGATTTGTCACGTGTGTGGAGGAGGTGTGGGAATTAAAAATAAACGCTTACGATTTATTTTACAATCTAATTGAACTGTCTAGAGTTGGATTTACTAATTTTTTTATTGATTCTGGTAAATAGTAACCTAACCATGTCTACTCTCTATGTATAAATACATTTTATTTATACATAGCCTTTTCAATGAAGAATACGTTTCACTGCGACGCTCTTCAGAAATGTGTGATCAATTATGCAAAAACCGCCGGTGGCCTTCATTCTGGACACAGACTCGCTCATGACTTTATCTATCAAGGTCAGGATACTCAAGGACACTCAGGTCTTGGAGAATCAAATTGAAGCAAGAGCACGGAATTTGCGACGCAATTCATATCTTCGCTAAGCATTTTCAAGAGCCAAGCATCAGCACTGAGACTGCATTACGTTCGGTGGCTCAAATGAACGTTTTGCTGTTGTTTTAAGCCCCAAGTTTTTCATTTTATATAATCTCTAGACGGGGAATGCCTTTCCATCTCCCCAATGAACTTCAATACCGTCATACCATTTGCTGCGGAGAATGCAAGGTGAACCAGCTGAGCGTCCTTGGTATTTCTAGCTGGGGAAGTACGATTAAAATAGCCCTCACGGAGCGCAATGGAGACGTTCAAACGAGCGGTGAACTTTGATGTCTACCCTGCAACGTCACTACTAAGCAAGTCACTCTGATCCGGCAGCCTGCATTGCCCCTCTGAAGGATAGCTCACTGCCTGCGTGCCGTGCTCGCTGTTTGCTGCTTGTCTCGAGGACAGACACAGGAAGAACTACAGCGGTGTGTGTGCCTCGCTCAGACCGTAGGTCAAACACCTCCTGGTAGTTCCCTTCGCTCGGAGGAATAAGCGACGAGCTTCACTCTGAAGAGAAGGCTCTCATTATAGACAGAAGATCAATTGCAGCTCTTAACATCTCTATTTCAATTTGATCACAACTTTGGTTCTGTTCGACCAAGTGTTCAGGTTTCGTACACACTGCTACTCCTTCATGACGAGAGCTGGCCGCTGGGCATGGAGGGGAGCGAACTGGAACACAAATGGCCTAATTTCTGGCTGATCTAATTGGTGTCCTGAAGCTATGCGACGGCCGCCAGCGTCTCTTACGTGACATGCGTGGAGCAGACGATGGTGCGCTCGTGAATTCTAATCGCTCTCCATTACCGTGTTAAAATGCACGCCTAAGCATGACATCTTTTCATAGCCTGAAACAGGTCTTCTACCTGGGTTCCCCAATGACTTACTTCGCTAAGAAATACAGGCGTCGCATCTTATTGCACTTGAGCTCAGAACCTCACAGCAATGGTCGTTGGAGGCAGCAATGCGAAGAGTTTTAGGGCTCCTCAGTGACTTGATATTCACGTGAATCTAAATCAAAACGAATTGTTAACGGGATACACGACTAATTAACTTTATCATTGAATGGAACTGAAATTGCTTCAATAATAAACGCCTACAAATATAGAACATTTGAACTAATTTGGGTATGCATTCTCGACAAGAATGGGTTCAAGTCATGAGCTTAGGCTCATGTGCATCTGTGCATCATTCCGAGGAAGAAAGGTTAACCTCGACTTGTTTTGGTGTTCCAGATTCACTGCGAGTCTACATAATTACACTTTTAGGGTTAAAGGTTCACGGCTAGTTAAGTTTGACTTTTAGTGCGTTGCAAATTTTTCCTTGACGATCGAGTTCTTTATTCATTTCGTAAATCGATTTTCCAACTTGTCTATCGATTTACGATCCAACTTTCCAAGTCAGAGGCTACGTGAAGTAGAATTGTTAATTAGATTTAGTTTTCATTCAATGAATAGCTTCCAAAAGTTACACCTGCAGGAATGTGCACGGAATTTTACTCTACCATTCCCATTTAAAAGTTAATATTATGCTCCTCTTTCAACTGACAAACTGGAGCTTACAAAATAAATACAAATTGTGACACAAAATCCGATCGTCTTGCTTTATTATGGGAGCGATGAGCATCAAAGATCATTGGACGCCACGACTCGGAATGTTGGCCGCTATTTCCAGGAGCTCCGCTTCCACTCCTCAGTGACACCCTCTGTAATAGCCTTGTCTCTCATAGTTATTCCCAGCTCAGCGATGCATTTTTTATATGTGAAGGTCGAATGTGCGGTCCCACTGCCTTGAACGAGCGAACGTGTCTCTAGGTGAAGAATGTTGATTGTTGCATTCGGTGCAAAAAACTTGGCGACAAAAGTCAACCTTGTGATATCACGCGCAATGTTGAATAAAAAGTCATGACCGCCGTGTGGCGTGTAGCTCACTGTGGCGGTAGTGTGGCGTGACCGCCGTGTGGCGTGACCGCCGTGTGGCGTGTAGTTCACTGTGGCCATAGTGTGGCGTGTAGTTCACTGTGGCCATAGTGTGGCGTGACCGCCGTGTGGTGTGTAGTTCACTGTGGCCATAGTGTGGCGTGACCGCCGTGTGGCGTGTAGCTCACTGTGGCCGTAGTGTGGCGTGACCGCCGTGTGGCGTGTAGCTCACTGTGGCCATAGTGTGGCGTGACCGCCGTGTGGCGTGTAGCTCACTGTGGCCATAGTGTGGCGTGACCGCCGTGTGGCGTGTAGCTCACTGTGGCCGTAGTGTGGCGTGTAGTTCACTGTGGCCGTAGTGTGGCGTGTAGTTCACTGTGGCGGTAGTGTGGCGTGATTGCCGTGTTGTGTGCCGGTAGTGAAGCATGTATTTAGACAACTGCATGAATTACAGAGCGTAAATTGGTCGCGCTTGTAACGAGCATCAACTTTGCATTAAACTCCTTGGTCTTGCCTTCCAGAGGCTCTAAAATCTGTCACCTACTTGCATAAGGCTTAAGCTGATCAACCGTACGAGTACACTTACCATGAGCACTTTCCCCGAGCTATCTACAGATTCCATCAAAGCGTACATATGTGATAACTCACTAACTCGTTCAACTGAATACTGCTTCAAGAGACACTGGCTCAAATAATGTCTTCTCTGTTATTTATAAATACACATTAGTACTCAAACAAAGATTTTTGCATAGCTGGAACTGGAGAGGTAAGTATGAGCTCATTTCGACGACCAGCATCCGAATTATACTTCAAAGTCAAATCTTCATGCACATTAATACTAAAATAATTACGAAAAAAAAATTTTAAATACAAAAATAAGGAACACTCTACAACATTATCAAATAATTTCAAATTTCAGTATAGGGGAATTAATTTTATTTCTTCGTTAATAGGTGAATAAAATAAAATGCGCACGAAAACTTTCAGACATAAGGTTCCTAATTTAGTTGCATGCAGGAGGAAAAATTTATAAGGAAAATCATTTTCGTTTCAATTGCGTGATAATATTAGGACGGGTTGGTCGCGGTTGAATGCAGCTTTCAGACGAGCGTAAAATTTCGATGTCCGTCTGCTAGCTTGCTGCAGGCGTCCACTGTGACTTGCAGCACACTTCGATGTCCGTCTGCTACATCGCTGCAGGCCATCCAGCGTGACTTGCAAAATCATGTTATTTTAAGAGTCCCTGTAGGGTTGAGTTCGCACGCAGTTTGAGGGATTTACTCATTACATTACCGACTTTTGTTGTGGCTACGAGTATGAAACAAAAACTGTGGAAATTTTTTTCAACGATTGTGAATTGGAGCTGTTTGCTTTTGCAATTTAATAGTTAACAAATACAAAATGAAATAACTTTGAATTAGCATTTCTTAGTGTTTGAAGAAAAATTACGCCGTTGAAGGCTGGTAAAATCATTCAGGAAGTCAATTAAGAAGCCTTCTCAAAAGCTACTGAAGTTTTTAAACAGCCATTCTATCTTGTGATATATTTGATGCAAAGTTGAGGGTATATTGCAAGCCCCTTTTTGTTTGCTTGTTTGCTGGTTAGATTGTTTGCTTGCTTCGTTTGCACAGGCTATCTGATAACCAAGTGCGTCACTGTAAGCAGTATTGTTAGGTTCATATATCAACTTTACATTGGAGTTCACTAGTTCTTACTATGTTCATCGTTTAGGGATTGGACCAAAATCGAAGATCATTTGTCGAACAGGATTTCATTAGGAGATTTTTTTGCCAACTTCGGGAGCTTCGAGAAAACTTTCAGAAGACCTCATGCAAAATTACTCATGATGTCATATTGTTTACGATTCACTATGGGAAAAGTCCCTTACATAATTTCAACCAACAGTTTTTTTTGTTACAATAAAACCGATTTTAGTTCTTCAAATCAATTTTGGTCAAAAAAACATACGCACACGCTGACGAAAATCCTAAATTGATTAATTGATAACAAGAATGCATTACTGTGCTCCATATAACTTACCGTTTGTACTTCGTAGTAAAAGTAAGTCAGAGATTCGGATGAAAAAGAGACATTGGCGGTCGCAGTCGCGTGGTGGGAACACGAGGGCGTGAGCTGCTCCGGCCTCGCTGGGACAGCATTTCGCCCTCATTTCAACGAGCAACGCGAGGTGCCTGCGCGTCGGTGGCCTACTCGCGCTCCCCATGCCCCCAAGTCACCAACTCGCGCTCCCCATGCCCCCAAGTCACCAACTCGCGCTCCCCATGCCCCCAAGTCACTAGCTCGCGCTCCCCATGCCCCCAAGTCACCAACTCGCGCTCCCCATGCCCCAAGTCACTAGCTCACGCTCCCCATGCCTCCAAGTCACCAACTGCGCCACCATAAGCCTTCACACATAATGCACGGAATTGACCTAATTTTTTACTTTAGAGTACATATATCTACGGATAAAACTCACTGACTATTATTTTAAAGAAAATTTCGATTTTTTGTAGACTGCCTAAACTTATTTTTTATCCACATGAAACTCAGGTTATAAAAATATAAATTTACCCACAATTAACGTAGACTTACGAGCCTGTATTCTTCACAAGATCGTAAGATCATGCAGGCCCGAACGAATTGTGCTGAGTTTTGTGTTCTCGTTAAGCTCGTGACCAGCGTGGTCCACTTGGCGCACGATTCGAAATGACTTTGTCGCACTACGCACTCAAACTTGCACGGATATTTTTGTTCACAAATAGTTGAGGAAGGGCCTCAGAGCCCGTCAAATTCAGAGCTTTATTCTGCAAACAAATTTTATTCTCGGATTTGAACGGCGTGGGTTCTGGGCAGGTCTTCAATTTCAACATGAAAATTTATGATGCATATTGGTAAAGAAGTTGAATTATTAAAGTTATCAACGCATAGTGATGCAAGTTGCTGTTCTCGAGGTTTTTACACCGATTATTGTTCGTTGCGGTCGCTAGTATAAAGACGATATTCGAAACTTTATGGAGCCAAAAGAATTGGATTGCACAAAAAGTGGCGCGATGCACTGTTCCTTGAAGATGATTAGATGACTCAACCAAGCTTTGAACCTTGGCTACATATTTGCATCAATTTCATTACATTCCGTACCAGCAGTCGCTTCTCCTTCAAGGAGCCCAGGCAAGCCCAAGCAAGCCCAGGCAAGCACGTATAGCAAGCACGTAAGGCAAGCACGTATGACAAGCACGTATGACAAGCACGTATGACCAGCACGTATGACAAGCACGTATGGCAAGCACGTAAGGCAAGCACGTAAGGCAAGCACGTATGACAAGTACATATAACAATCACGTATGACAAGCCCGTATGGTTCATCATGCTTTTAAGAACTTCTTTGTAAGACGCCAAAACTAATGTTGAGTGGGAGCAACACGACACCAGCGACTGTCGTGTGCTTGACACATGGGGACTGCTTGTGTCGGATTAGGTCAAGGACAGTCTCTAGGGTCCGACTGCCTGCCGCCCACCTGTGCTTCCCTCAAGCAGCAAGAAAAGCTTAATTCGAGACGAGCTCTTTTTCATTTCTTCCATTTCATTTTAACAACTGATATTCCGGGTGCTGTAATATTTTTGTTAAGTTTAAGTTAAACGCTGTAGGTGAAGGCTCTATGTAATCTTACTGTTATGATTGTTACAAAATATTTGATAAATAAAAAATTCAGCGCCCAAAGTAAGGCCATAAGAGCTCCCTGTCATTCGATAAATACTTCATAAAAAATACGAGCAAGAAAGTAAGCTTGCGTATTCACTTTAGAATAATTTTGGAAGAAAGGAGCATGTTACAGTATTTGCTGAAGAGTAATAGATTTATATCATTTCCCTGCATGAAAGAAAATACCCAATATAAAGATTATTTACGGGAGTGCCTCGAACGCTGCCTGTGACCCCGACTTACATAGCGAATAATGTACACGAAAAATGTGAAAATCAATCTGCGGCGCCTAAAATTAAAGAGCTCAAATTTTTGGCCCTTACTGTGCAATGAGGGGAAATTGAAGTGCTAATTTCGCTGTACAAATGATGGGCAACGGAAGAACCTGTTTACCAGAACAAAGAGCAGTGTGCGAGAGAACGATTTTACGTGTGCTTCGCTGCTCCCAGACGCGACGACGGGATGGTACGGCAAACCCAACGGCTGGGGTTGCAATATATTCGCAGCTCAAAGGAAACATCAATTAATAACACAAGCATGTTGAGATAAGCTCACATCACCACAGCCACGTCAAGGTGGTGCATCACCTTGAGAGGTAGTGCATCACTGAACCAAGTCGAGGTAGTGCATCACCTTGAGAGGTAGTGCATCACTGAACCAAGTCGAGGTAGGGCATCACCTTGAGACGCCAGGTTTGCGGCGTCAGGAATACCCACCGACGCGTTTATGCCGAGTCATTGCGAGGCAGCTTCCAGAAATGTTGTAGGGTACGACCCAGCTCCAGCACGGCTGTGGGGTACGACCCAGCTCCAGCACGGTTATGGACGTGAGTTCAGTGGTAGTCCCAGAGGCATTACAGAACATCAATTACCTTCTGTTTTGGCTTGAGTGTTACCTTGGTTCTTTATCACCCCGAGAAGGATTGGGCAGTTCGGCAATGACTTGGTCACAGATCTGGAGGAAAAACAGATCTTATTCCCTTTGGATAACTCGCAAATAATGATACAATAAAATTTTTGTAATTAATTTTGTTAATAAATTATGATAATGGTGTAGGAAAACTTGTCAAGATATAGAGAAGACTGTCAAAGTCGAAAAATAGTTTGCGTTGTTAACGAGGAGGTAATGTTTTTGTGACGTGTATAAATAAGTAAGGAAAATAGGCTTGAGAAATAAAGCGGAAACATTTCTTGGTTCGTGCTCATGGCGCTCTGCTATTGGCACGTTGTGACGTCAGTGAGGAACTAATGGAAGTTTTTATCAAATCATAAAAATTCTCGTTTTAGGCTTTAATGTATCACATCTTAATGGAAAACGAGATTGCACTCTTCTAGATTGCACTCTTCTTCTCTTTTCTAGATTAGAATAGATTGCAATCTGAATAAGTCAAATGTAGACTCACCATTTGTTGATATTCGTCGTTTTTTTCGAGAACGTACGTTGTACGGTGCGCGGTTTGAGACCGTGCGTTCACACAAACGTGACGTCAGGTGACAGGTCACGCGCTCATGTTGGCTGTACTACATCGATCTCTCGAGCTGCCCACGAGACGCGCTTTGTATCTTAATATTAATACAATTTCCACCATCTATACTATATCTATGTGTGTCACACCCTTGACCAATACCGCAAAGATCAATGCGGTATCTATGCTACAGCTTGATCATAAACTTCCACTCTTAAAGATTCTAACCGCGAATTATTCACGGGTCCTGCCAGCTAGTAATTATTAATCAGATTAATTATTCCAGTTGGGGTACGGCCCGCAGGCCCATCGCTGAGCAGGGTGTAGAAGCTGAGAACCATGACGTTACGGTATGAACAGAAACATTCGACCACGATTTCGTACTTCTTTAAAATTCGTGTGCATGATATACTGATGATTGTGGCTTATTCTTCCGATGCTTGAGCACCATACCAAGCAGAGGAATTTTCATAGGAATACTTTTTTATGTCACAAATCCTTTCATTGCTGCGACAACACACTCCGTAACTGCACAAGCTTGCAGCACGCTGCTCCATGTTAGGGCACAGGGCATATTGCACCATGGTGGGGCACAGGGCATATTGCACCATGGTGGAGCACAGGGCATATTGCANCAGGGCATATTGCACCATAGTAGGGCACAGGGCATATTGCATCATGGTGGGGCACTGGGCATATTGCATCATGGTGGGGCACTGGGCATATTGCATCATGGTGGGGCACAGGGCATATTGCATCATGTTAGGCACAGGGGACATTGGACCATATGAAGGCATTGGGCATCCTGGATAACCTCGTTCTTCAGTCGAGATGCGTTGGAGGGCAGTGTCTCGCGTTGGAGGGCAGTGTCTCGCGTTGGAGGGCTGTGTCTCGCGTTGGAG
>VOMN01017900.1:0-10664 GCA_014899125.1 Orchestia grillus
GTAGTGAGGGGTGGTGAGTGGTAATGAAGGGTAGTGAGGGGTGGTGAGTGGTAATGAAGGGTGGTGAGAGCTCATTTGAACAAAGACATTAGCGTAGTCAATACAGCAGCTAACGTTGCTACGTCGCGTGCTACGGCTGCGTGCGGTAAGCTAACTGAGCTAACTCAAAACCAACTGCAAGCATGAGCTAATGAGCCGTAAATTTCTCGTTAAATTTCACATAGTGGCTTTCGAATAAAGTGTAGAAGTGTCATGTCGTCAGTGATTTGTTCCGCGGTATACTTCACGAATGGTAAGTTGTAGTGAAACGCCTCACATATGTACTTCACGAATGTCAAGTTGTTAGGCATCACCTAACATGTACTTCACGAATGCCAAGTTGTAATGCATCACCTAACATGTACTTCACGAATATAAAGTAACAAAATAATAACGAGCTCACCATACTGCACTGACGTCAAGGAGATATGTCCGGGCAGACACCTGAAGCACACCAACCTGCAGCTCGATGATGATTTCCTTCTCTTTTGGCGTCCAGAACATCACGAACTTTCCGAAAGGGTCAAGTTTTGCTGAGTGCTCGAGTGGGCCTCCGACCTGTGCGGCGGTGGGGTGGATTAACAGCGTCCACCACATCACCCCGACCCATCCTCCACCTGCGAATTGGAATTTTAAATTAAGGCGAAGGCTTTACCTCGTGAGAATCCTGGTACATGACAATTTCTGTTTATACCTTCTTCAGTATATGAATGAAATAATGATGAATCTTTTTCATGGAAGTAGCAAGATAACGCTGACATTTTTTTCTTTCAACGGTAATTAAATTCAATATCTTAAATTCAGTTCAGTCAGTAGATCTTTCACCGTTGACCTGAGACTTAGTCCTTCATGAACTTTCTTGGGCTCTCAAATTATCTCAAGTAATAATGAATGCAATGAGCACATATACAGGGTTTTGCAATGGTGAATGCAATGTGCTCACATAGAGGGTATTGCTCTAGAGTGTCGTTACTTTTGAATAGTTAGTTAAGTACTTATTATACATCGTATAGTTTTCCGACATTTATAATCCTTGAAAGCGTTTTGTGCACTTCCTTCGGGCGCACTGATGTTCCGCCTTTAACGAACACTATCAACGTGCTTATTCATTGCTTATTATTAAAATACCTAATGAAGTATTTAATCAAAACAAAAAATCTATGTTTAACCACAGCGTGGCAACCTTTTTTCACGCCCCCTGTACTGTGCTCGAAATTATAACCGAATAGGTTCGTTTTCTCGGTCAAAACTTCCTCCGTCGCTTTATAAATTATAATACACTGAGTGACTCAAACTGCATAACTGCCACTTACGTCAACTACCAAGCGGAAGGCATAGTCCTGCACTGTTCTACACCACTAGCATATATTCCTATACGATGCAACTAGCATATAGTCCTACACGATGCCGCTAGCATATATTCCTATACGATGCCACTAGCATATATTCCTACATGATGCTGCATCTACGCATATATTCCTATACGATGCTACATGTATGCATATGTTCCTATACAATGCTGCATGTATACATACATTCCTATACGATGCCACTAGCATATATTCCTATACGATGCTGCATGTATGCATATATTCCTGTACGATCCTGCATGTACGTATATGTTCCTATACGATGCTGCATGCATCACACAAGACAAGCACGGAACACGTACAAATGTTGCAGATCGTAAGCCCGCGTTAGTTACATCTTTTGAAAGAGAAGCGGGTGGGAGCGTCGGCCTGGAACACATTCAACAGAGCCTCCTCAATAGGCCGGATTGCCGCGATGACCATTCCGGCAAATGCGCAGTGCCGCAACACCGCCCTAACTGGCGTGTAACTGCGGCGCACACGGCAGAAATCTCAACAGAGGAGAATTTAATTCAAAGTATGAGTGGCAGCTCATTTGCGGGCTTGAATGATTGCGCTATCACGAAATCCATTCCCCGTAAGGGGCAACCATCGTCGCGACGATTATTTCGAAAGATGAAATGACTGTTTTTTGAATTCATAAAAGTGCAACGACACGTACAAGTAAATGAGCTCTTACCAGGGCAAATAACATAGACCCTATGCCTACATGCCGGGGATACACGCCAGGGCGCTCGTCTCCTACAACACCATAACTACAAAACCTTACCTAATCTATCATTAGGACCTAAACTACAAGACATAAACTAATCCACCACTATGTCCTCTACTACAAGACCATAACTAATCCGTCATTATAACCTAAACTTACAGATAACAACCAAACTGTCATTAAAACCTTAGCTACAAAACCTTTACTAACCTATCATTGCGACCTTAAATACAGGATGGACCAAAAGTCCCTTCACCATATTGAGCATTTACTACAAGAAAACTAATGCAGCTATAAAATAGGTTACATACGAAATGAAAGAAACAATTTGAAATTTTATTTTATAATATGATGCTTTTCAAATGTTGCTTTTCATTATTATTTAAACACACACGTATTCTACGTACAGCATTTTCCATGAGTTTTTCCAAATATCTGGAGTTATTCTGCTGATTTCTTCAATGATGTTGCTTTTTAATACATGGGAAGTATTAGGCATGATGATTTACACCTTTCTTTTAAGTTATCCCCACAGGCAAAAATTTGCAGGAGTTTAATCAGGAAACCGTGGTGGCCATGGAACGTCACCAAAACGCGAAATTAAACGACTAGGGCAGGCGAACTTTGCGTATCGCCATGGTTTCTCTTGCTGTATGTGGTGTGGAACCGCTCAATGTGGAACCACTAATTCTGCATGTCTAAATCTTCCAGTTGTGGCAATGAATATTCCTGTATCTCGGTTGCACCATCAACATCCTCGAAGGAGTATGTATCAATGATCTTTGCATTCGTAATGCCACACCCGACAGTAACCTGTGCATGAAGGGACTGCTCATGGATTATCTTAGGGTATTCATCATAGGAGAATCGGCAGAATTATTTATTAACATGCCCACCGATATAGAAAATAGCCTCATCAGACAGTGTGAGGTAAAAGTCTCACTATTCGTCCGCCATAGAAGTCCACGCGCGAAATGCTTTCTTTGTTAATGGTCTGCAAGTTTTGACAAATTATTACTTGAATTTTGAGCGGAAATAGTTTAAAATCTTTTGTTAGGCTGGGGTTCAATGATCTTCGTGAAATTCCTAGTCAACTGGAACGTTGCCTAGTCGATATTTTAAAATCTGCTGACACTCAATGAAACACGTTGAATTACACATGCTTTTCGTACTGATCTCGGTCTGTCAGAGCGCTCTTTCTCTGATGTTGAACCGAAATTTCTGAGTCACGAAATCAGTGCAATAATGAAATGTTTGGAAGGCCTTAGTTGATTAAATGTTCCCACAAAATCACTCTACTAAAACTTACGATCCATTGCGAGAGAAATAACTTCCCACTAACCTTGTTTGTTGGTCCTCGCTGTATTTCGGCATTTTTAGGATATGATAATCGTGTTAATTTCGATAACGAAATACACTTCAAATCCATGTGATTGATACAGGATGAAATTTCAATATTTTCACTTTTATTTCCTATGCAACACATTGTTATGGCTTCACTAGTTTTCGTGTAACAAATGTACAAAATAGAAAGGGACTTTTACGCTGTGAAAGGTATTAACTAATCCATCATTATTACCTCAACTACAAAACCTTACCTAATGGATCATTATTACCTTCATTACAAAACTTTAACTAATGTATCATTATGACCTTAATTATAAAACTTTAACTAATCCAAAATTATGACCTTAACCAATTCAACAGTATGACCTTAACTCCGTCCCACAAAAAGCGGAGCCCGAAATCTGGGGAATCCAAGATCCCCACATCTAACACCGCGTGATTATTTTCTATGGGGACACCTAAAGTAAAAAGTATGTTCTAGTCCCCCTCAAAACACTGAATAATTGAAAGAAAGAATCACTAACGAATTCAATGAACTAAAAAATGACTGATAGTTATAATCAAACAAGTTGTTTCATCGATGCGACCAAGAGCTCAAAAGTGCGTGGACAGAAACGGACGACATGTGGAAGGAATTGGAGCTTGAAGCATGTTCACAATATATTGAATAAAATGATTAACTACATAGTAGTGTAAGAACTTCTTTATAAAACTTGGAACAAAATTGAATTATGGCGTGTCCATTCTATTGTTCGATTCTTCTACGCAAACGTGTTTCTGACAGCCATCAGTTGAATAATCATAGGTTAATATTTTTGGAGATAATTTATTAAACGTACAACATTTGCTGAAAAGCGTTCAACGAAGAATACAGCCGATACAGAATAAAAATATAGCTAATAGTTTTTTGATTATATTAATGTCATTTCAGGTTTCATTTTTCCTGGGACACCTTGTACATCATTATCATCTTAACTGCAAAACCTTAAATAATCTATCACTATGGCCTTAACTACAAAACTTTAACTAATCCAAACTTATGACTTCAACTAATCCATCATTTTGACCTTAACTACAAGACCTTATCTCTCCCGTCTCCTTCGTTCCTTTGGCTCTCAACTGCTCGTATTAATTTCAAACTTGAATCTTTTCATGCTTGGAATTATTTCTAGTTGAAGCCGTAACTTTTTTGCACTTTGGTGTTCGCGTTTGAAGCGAAGTTTCCCTAAAACAGCATAACTGGGTAAGCCTTGGCAGGTGCCTTATGCGTCACGTTCGTTACCAGATGTTAAAAGTTGATTTTAGGCCTGTTAAAATAAATTCCCTTGAGAAGAAATTAGTTACTTATTGTTTTTCGGGCTCTAATTATTTACGACGTTCGTCAATAGGCTTTCAAAGCTGTAACCGAAATCTAGATTAAAAGCGAGTACTGAATAATCATCCGTTTTCGTTCTGAGATTGCTTTGTATTGACTTGTTTCTTAGTGGTTCTACAACGATAGGACTAAAGCAAGACGTCTCGGTAAAAAGATGCTATTGTATTTGATGAGACTAAGAGGTACCGACGAAGGAACTAGCAAAATTTACTGGTGTTTTATGTCGCACTGTTATGCGGGTCTACCAACAATGATAATAGTCCAGTCCACACGGTAATTCAACGTTAAATTGCAGTCGAAAAAAGTTCTAATCGATATGGACCGCCCCCCACATGTCCCGAATTGTTGACCTAAGTCGCTTTGCGTTGAGGATGAAACTTCCGCAAAATATCAGTGAGGGCCCTTTCCCTGTGGTTTCTGAACGAATTCTTCATAGGGAATGCCAGGACGGCCAGGTAATAGATGTATGAAGCAGACAGGTTCGTAAACGGCAAATGTTAACTCGGGCCTACAAGACCACTCTTTTAAATTGGGACTAAGCACCCGCACATTGAACTATGGAGGAGTGGAGGTGTCATGTGGTCAGCTGAATCCCGATTGTGTCTGTATAGCAATGATGCCCGCCGTAATGTTCATCGAAGACCTCATGAAGCCTCAAAAGAAGCCTGTGTGCAAGGGGCGACACAAGGAGGAGGAGGAGNGAGGAGGAGGAGGATCTGTCATGTCCTGGGGCTATTTCAGCTTCGCAGAAGTGGATCCTTTTGTAGAGGTGTCCGTCAAACTGAGCCTGCATTGTTACATTGAGATGCTAGCACAGCGTACTCTATACATATAGAGTACGCCATGGATGCTAGATAACCAAGTTTTGCTATTTGCCCAATATTCAAATGAAGAAAGGTATGTTGATTTGCTTATCTTTCAGGATGACAACTGTCATGTGCATTGGGTTTGAACTGCCATTGGTTTAGATTTCGGGAAGCGTTAACGACCAATGATCAGTTATACACATGTGGGTAAAAACATATTAAAAAAATTGAATGTGTATTCAAAAGTATAAAGCTTTCGAGCAATTCTACGCTCATCTTCAGCATCTGGAATGAATGAAAAACTTGTTTGAGCGTATTACAAGAGAGAAATTGTTTAACGGATGAAATGGTTAAACATGAGAGAGAAAAAACAGACCAAGACATCTATAATTTTTTGACGCCTATAGTCCTCCTACAATATTAGGAGGTACAGATGAGTCCTAATCATTTATAATTTGCCGACGTTGATGAATAAAAACACTTTCCAGCAATCTGATGTCCTGCCTACTGCTAGAACCTATAATTTTAAAACTTTCATCATCAATGGGGTGGTTGGCTTTCCGGGAATGATCTCTAATACTATTTATTGGATGGCTTGCAGATGCCATACCGGTTCGTAAAGAAATTCCTCTGTGTTCTGCTATGCGCGTCGTAAAGTGGCGAGTCATCCCCCCACAACGTGTAGCACTACACTGCCTACACGTATGTTTATAGACAACGCAACTTCGCAATAGCACAGGCATTCTGTCAGTAAACTGAAAGCAACTACCGACAGTGAAATTATTACGAAAAATTATCCTGAGGCTAATTTGTGGGTAGTATTTAGACGCGAAATGGTTTAGTTCCTAAGATACACAGTAATTTTGAAAGCTGGACACATTTTGTCGTGGTCTCTGCCACACTGCAATATATCGCACGGATCGCCAAGTACTGTTTGGGACGGTTGTACCTACATGATATGTTATATACTCGTCTTTAAACCTGCAGGCCATCATGAAATGCCTGAGATTTTTTCAAGTGTGGGTTTCCATGTTATTTTGAGTTTTGCTGACGTATATTTACAATACAGGCTAAAAATGAGGGACTTTTCGAAATTTGAGATTTCTTCAAAACTGACTGTAAATTTTTGTTGAAACTTTTATGCATGAAAATTAAGGCTCCTTTGGATTTCATAACACAGTGCATGAATTTCGAATGTTCCTAATACGTTGAAAAAAAGATATGAGCTTGTCAATTTTAATAATGAAGAATAGGTGGCCAAAAATGAGCGACAAAACGCAATAATTGGATTGAATGTATTATAATATTTCAAAATCAAATAATCAACACCAAACAATTCAATATCCGGTGAATAGACCCTTATTTTTTATCAGGGCTGTGCACCTCCTGGTGCAAGATTCTATGAGCTAAAAATTTCTGCTGGAGTAATTCTTCCACATTTCTCTTGAAGTTTGATCCCCAAATCTTCGGTGTTTGATAGATTCCTCGCTATTCCACGTGGCCCCAAGACGTTCCAATGCTTCTCAGTCGTATTCTGGTCTGAACTTTAGGGTGGTCGGTCCATAACTTCCAGATTTTGCTCTTTTATATATTCCATGACAAACATGGCCCTATGGCATGGAGCATCATCTTACATGAAAATGGGAACTGCGCACTGTCAGCTTTAAATCATTGGAATGACGGGACTTTGAAGCATGCTCGAATATATTTTTGCATTTACTCTTGTATTGGAGCTGATAATAGACTGTTCCTTGACTAGGAAAACATTCCAGACACTATGGCACTGCCTCTTCTGTACATGACAGTTTTTTCAGTTCATTTACTGGCTGATTTTTTATCATTGCTTCTTCGTAAATATATTTTTTTATGAGAGACAAATAAATTAAATTTGTGCTCATCATTGAACAAAACATTTGACCACTGACGGTGGTTCCGCAAGGCGCATCTATTTTACATACGCCAATCTTAACTTTTGGTTCTTCTTACCGAGGAGAGGTTTCTTCGAAGGTGATCGTGCGACCAAGCCTATTTCATTTAAACGTCTAATATTTACATGACAAATTCATATCGTTGGTGGCATTAACTTCCCGAGAAACAGTGGATGCTGAATCGAATCTTTTAGAGACAGTCTCTTACTGATTTTGTCTTCCCGAGGAAATGGTTTTGTCGGTCTATATTTAATTGAGGGGCGATAGACGCTCGGTGTCTTTGCACACCTTGATAATCTATCCAGCGACACTTTGAGAAGGTTTCCAATTATGAGCTATCTATCTAACGCGATAATTTCGTTCATTAAGCTCAGTTATTTCTTTCTTTCTTATCTGACAGCAATTTTGTGAGAATCATGATGCAAGATGGTGCTATGTTTACAACCTTCAATTAAAAACTTATTCTTTATTGAAGCCACTTAGAAGATGAGACGAGCTGCTATATATTCCCTCCAAATGACCGTATTTTTACTTTTTGCCCCACGTTTTCGACCACTTACTTATTCATCCTTATTAAAATCGATTTGCTCACGTTTTTTTTCAACCCATTATCTACGAATAAAATTGACATACCATTTCATACGGTGTCCGCTCTTATCATTGCGTATAAAAGTTTCAGCAAAAACTTACTCCCAGCACACAAGAAATCTAAACATTTCAAAAGTGGTTCACAACCTGATTCAAGTGTTTTATTTACGTTGTCTGAAATCCACATGTTCTGCAGCAACGTTGATATTCAAGTATGTTAGTGTTATTTAATACCTGTTTCATGGAAACATTACGGATAAATTTTTTAGATACATAAGATTCTAAAATCAAAGCTGAATAAAACACTGCAACACAGATCAAAATTTGTCACTGATTTAAGCAAGAAAGTTCTCTCTATTGGGACCTCAGAAATGAGTATCAAGTCTTTTTAAGCTCATCGCAGAGTTTTAAAAGCATAAGAATGTGAGCAAAAATATTTCATTTCAAGCGAGGCTGCTTGCCTTAGTTCCATAACTCTACAAGTTCAAATTATTCTATTTCAAGTGAACTAGAATAGGGAACACAAAAGCCTCCGCAGTTTGTTGAATCATGTTAAAAGCCCAATCAAAAGTTGTCCAAGACCTTAAACTCACTGGAAATGGACAATATTTCATTGTTCTCAAATTGACCCTCACGTACTCCCCTCTGAAGTCCCTCACTCACCAATGTCCTGCGCTTTGAAATACATCTTCACGTCTTCACTGCTAGAAGCACACTGAGCGCTACGCATGAAGGCAGTGTTGCCAACAAGACATCTTGAAATAAATTCTTAACCAAAACCGTTCAACGCGGCACACTCTTTATAGATATTATCTCTTTCAAATTTTTTGAGGAAAAAAGAAATATCGGACACTCAAATAAGCATGCACTCGCTCAAAATCGAATCATCATCCACTTTCATTGGCTCAAGAATTGTGTAGCTTCCGAGGAATTCTGTATCTTGGCTGCATCGATCAGCCTCAAACGAAGGTCACCGCACTTCGCTGAATATAATAGCAGCTTTACAGAAATTTTCTGGACCAATTTTTAGGGCTTATCAGAACTTGCGAGCATTTTGCATCAGGCGTAATATATTGCTGCAGCATGTCGTGCAATTCCTTTTTTCCATGGATAATTAGGGAGATCCAGAATGTAAACAGATATCCCAAGGTCACACTTGTCTCCCTGAATCACGGCCAAAACGATCCCCTCGTCACTTGAAAGATTCAATTGTGGAGACTAAGCTGATGGACTACAAGAGTCATTGATGACTACTATGAATAATTCCCTACGTGAATAACTGAAGCATAAATATATTTTATGGGCGTTGCTTAAGTTGGACAGAAAATGGATTTTATCAAAACTTTCTTGATGATAAGATTGAAAGTATACGAAACTCAGGTTTTCCCTTCCATGAAAATGCATATTTTCCATCTAGATGTCTGCAGAAATGCCTCGCTTAATTCCACTCGATCATGAACTGTCTTATTTGGGATAAAGTTCACATCGCCCAACTGCAGAATAAACATCGTATAAACACGAATGCTTCACAAAGTTCAAACTCTCTTGCGATCAATAAAGTTTTCTTGTTATTGTCGACTGAGAACTTGACGTCAAAAATTTTCATATTCCTGTGAACTTCAAGAGATGGTGGTCTTATTCTGCCATAATTATACGCCTCAAATTAAGTTTGGAATTGACTGCTAAGTTTTACCATAAGTGAACGCAATGAATTTCAATTTGGCAAAAAGATATTGAACGAAAACAGCGACAATTTTTTTAATTTTCATTTCTCAGAAGTGCGTAGGGGACATTTGAAGCTTCTGTTTACGGTGGAAAACTCTATACCTATGGAGATGGTTGTTATCGACACTCTAATTAAACACGTTTTGTTGTCTATATAACCCTAACGTTGGCTCGAACAATGGAATATTCGAGCGAAGAAAGAAAACCATAGGAGCAGAAGTAAAACAAAACTTGAAATGAAAGAAACAACTTTTCTGCACGCAGCATACAACGCAGGTGTGTTCAAACCAAAACTCCATGACCAAGCATACGTTATTATTGATGTACATGCTAATTTTTTATTAGACCTGTTGTTTCAGCGTCATTTCTGCTCTTGATGCGTTCCTAGCTCCAAAATGTCGGTATGTGCCCCTACAACCTCGCATGACCCCTGGGGAGCCCTTTAGCCCCACGATGCGTCGGAGGACACTCCCCAGCACCGACATCTCTGAGGAGCGTCGGTCTGCTGGGGCGTTGCAGTCCATGAGATACACGTCCTCTGCGTACTCCCCAGCGCTGCAGTGGGGAGCTGGGGTCACGACTATGGAGGTCTTATTTCACTGACAGCAATGGGAAATGTAGTTTTCTGCCTTAAAAGGGGGACGACTTAGTAGTATAGCAGTAGTAGCAGCAGCAGCAGCTGCAGCAGAAGGGTAAGCTGGTGTGACGAAATTAGGAATATGTTAAGGAATATAGATTTCTGGGGAACGAACTTTGTGGGGAAAAAATTGGAAA
>VOMN01017906.1:0-15648 GCA_014899125.1 Orchestia grillus
TAGGAAACTAAAGTTTGCTCGCACTTGAGGGCTGCTCAGAGTCGCGTACAGATAATGAAGGCAGGGATTGAACAATTGAGTGAGTCAGACAAACTCTTGGATAAATAAGCTAAGTGCTCAACTAGATATATGATGACTTAATGCTATTTTTAATATACTGCTACGAAGTGAGTAGACGTGTTAGCCCTCACAAATAGGAATTTTAAAATGAGAAATAAAGTCCATTAGAAATAGGGGAAAGTATGCATAGATATGTATACATATGTGCATTACTTTTGAGACGCTAAATGACGAGTCATAATTTCCTTGAAATCTTTTAGTGCCTGGGAATTTTTAACATATGAAGGAAGATTATTCCACAGCAGGGCACCTGAGATTGGCAGCGATTTTTGCCGTGTGTTGGACAAGCGGTAGCTCACTAATATGCCATTTCTCCTGTTTTGCTTTTTATCTACAACGTTGTGTGGAAGAAATTTTACAATTTGTGCTTCGCTTTGAGGGAGGTATGAAAAGGAAAAAACATATCGGGCTTTACGAATGAGAAACCTGTGTTGTATGGGGATCCAGCTCAGTTTCTCTAGGAGGGGAGTTGCGTGATCTTGTTTCTTGAAATTGCCTTTACAAACAACATGGGCTTCAAAGTTCACGCATTTCAGTGCCCATACGTTGAAAATTTTCAGCTTAACGTTAAGCGATGTATAAAAAATAATCATTAATATCCATTTTTGAATTGACATGAATAGTTAGTGTACATCAAGATCATTAGTGATCATTTTAGCGACTAGTTCATGGTAATTATAAATAACATTTTCCCTCTGGGGAATCATCTGTGATGTAGGTAGGAGATTGCCTTCTCAATGACGTCATCTCATAGCCCTATCAGTGACGTCATGTCTCAGGGACCACTCTGCAGAGAGCTAGGACTCCTTCTACGAAGTCAACTTCCTCTGAAGCTGCAGGAAGAAAGCAGAGCCGCCAGGCTGGACGGCTGCGTGTATGGTAGAGGCGCTTGAGGAAATGGGAAACGGTGTGTACTTTTAATTAAAGATTAAAGTTCGAGTATGGAACGACCGTTTGGAAATGCACGTAGAATTTAGCTCTTAGTCCCTCGCAGGAGGCGTGTTACATATGGTGGCCATTCGATAAAGGCCTGTATCGTCATGCATGCATATTCATGCATGCTTTTTTGGGGAAATTGTGTGTTCTATTCCTAATCATTTTCTTATGCCATCATGATATTGTTTTCAGTTATCAATACTATCACTATGGTTTTCTCTCCAGACTTTCCATAACACCAACCCCTATTACAGACGTCAACAGTGCCTACTACACCACCTGCTGCAGGCTGCAGCTGTGCCCACAACACCACCTGCTGCGGGCTGCAGCTGCGCCCACAACACCACCTGCTGCAGGCTGCAGCTGTGCCCATAACACCACCTGCTGCAGGCTGCAGCTGTACCCCCAATGCCATCACCAGCTACGGGCAGCAGCTGTCCCCCCAATACGCTGCACACCAGCAGAGGTATTTAAAGCTGCAGCAGCTGCTGCTGGTCACAAACAGAGCATTGGAATAATGGGGACTTCGTGTCTAAGACTGGGGAACAAAGCAGCTGCAGTTATTGCCTCTCTGAGAGGGATGGGAACTAAAGGGGTTGGTTTGTTGGAGCCTGCAAGTACGCGAAGGGGTTAGAGTTTGATGGTACATGAGGGGTTGGAGTTTGAAGTACTTAAAGGGTTGAAGCTTGTAGTTTCACTTGGAGGTTGGGGCTTAAAGTTGCATTTTGAAGTTGGAGTTTGAAGTTTCATTACGAGGTTGGAGCTTGGAGCTACGTAAGGTGTTGGAGCTTGAAGTTGCATCAGGAGTTTGGAGTTTGCACATTCGTAATTAGGTTGGAGTTTGAAGGTACGTGAAGTGTTGGAGCTGGAAGGCAACTGAAGGTGGGAAAAGTCTGGTAGCTGGAAGCAGAGAGGATGGGATCGAAAATCTCCCTGCAAAAACACAGCCTCACAGTCTGCCGTTGGAGAAACTTACATCAGCAGCTCTTTGGTTTGAGAGCATAAGTACTGTAAACAACGCGAAGATGAAGAGGCAGCACACCAGTGTCGCCCGGGCCAAAGCGTCCAAACTTCATCCAGGGAATGAAAGGAGTTTTGAAAAACGGATTTGCTTGGTGAAAGTGTACGTGAAGAAGAAAAATTTATTCTTGTAAGCGTTGAAAGAAGCACAAAAGGATTTGGAAAAGGTGTGTTAAAAAATAGGTATGTGAAGAAATGTAAGCTTAGGAAAATAGTACAGAGGCTTAGGAAATCAGTTTACATAAAACATTTCTTTATCAACGCTGGATAATGCCTATCCAGCCCGATTTTTCAATGTTATTTTGGAAATCTCAATACGTTAAAAGATTTTGCAACTGGTTTTCAATTAAATCTACCAACATTTGAAATTAGACTCGCATGCCAAAGGATTTTCTTATAAATCCTTCATTATCAAATATCTTCGCATTCTGTACGTGTCAAGTCCATGAGAATGAAGCTACGCTTTCTCGTTACATTTCAGTATCTCAAATGGTATCTTGAAAATCTATACGTACGCGGTAAATTTTTATAATTTCGGTAGCACGTCAAAAGAAATTATGCAATCAAATTGATTCCCTGCTCTGTCTTAATCCTGATGCTATATACTTATTGGAATCCTAGTACTTTAAAAAGATCGTAAATCCTATTTCGCAAAAGTCTGACAGTTTGATGCCTTAAAACTTAGGTAGTGACCCTTAAAATAGAGAATTCTGATGTGACTGCATTAAATTTTGATACTTGAAATCTTTGAAGCTGACGTAATCTTATTAACGCAAATCGTAATGCCCAAAAACCTTATATTCTGATTCCTAAAATTCTTAAATCCGGACCCCTAAAAACCTTGAACCCTGTTGCCTAAAGGCTCAAATCTTGAGGCTTGAAAATATTAAATTTTGATGCCTAAAAACGGCTGATTCTAAAGCCTAAAAATCTTCATTTCTGTTCCCTACAAATGTTAGTATCCGATGCTTAAAAATCTCAATTCCTGTTTCCTTGAGATATTAATATCTGACTCCTTAAACTCATAATTCGTGTTACTTTGAAATCGAAATATTTGATACCTAAAAATCTATATTCCTGACACCTCAAATTCGTAGTTCTTGATGCCTAAAAGTTCAACTCCTTATACCCAAAAATTTTCATTCTAAATACCTATAAATCTTAATTTCTGACATCCAAAAATCTGAATTCCTGACGTCTAAAAATCTTAATTCCTGATACCCAAAAACATCAGTTGCCGACACCGAGAAGCCTTCAATGTCCCCAACTGGACACCACAGCCCTGGGGCATCACTCATGTAGAGCAGATTGAGGCGGTCAGTCGGAGAGAAAGAGAACATTGCATCAGCCTGGGATGATGCCTCTTAGCATACCTCGCTGCACGGCGCCGCATATTATGACTTTTATTAATTATTGATGTGGCAATAATGAACAGCTAATCAGGCCGCTCCGATGAGAATTAGTCTTTTGATCTCGCTGGAATAGGAAATTACGAGTGTCGAACGTTTATTGGAACGTTCTGATGCGCTGAGAGCTCTTCAGAAGGTGTGAGGTCTGGCCGGCCCGTCCTTAGCTTCAGAGACGCGTCCGGGGTTGTAGATTTAGTTCCAGTTCCACGCTGTAGCTTTTCATATACTTATAAAGTCAAGAAAATTAATGCTCTGTTTTCCGAAAAAGTTAATGGTATTGAAAGAAAACACTGGCCGTAAGTTCATAGATTTAGTTCCAATAGAGTTAGTTCCAGTTCCACGCTGTAGCTTTTCATATAGGAATGAAGTAAAAAAAAATTATGCTCCGTTTTCCGAAAATGTTAATGGTATTGAAAGAAAACACTGGCTGTAAGTTTATTCCCTTCAGAAGCTTCAGTAATTTCTGTAAAACGAATTTTTAATCTTAGAAGAAGAACTCTGGCATTGTAAGAGGCTTTGTTAATGTGATAGCGTGCTTCTTCTGTTTTCATCGAAGCAAAAGTGCGGTATTTTTCAGTACGCGAATTTGCGATGCGTGACGCCCTTCAGACCGGACTCCGTTCCTTGGAATTCCGTGTCCGGTGAAGCACAGCTCCGAGGGAGTGAAGCGCACCTTTTGGACCTGTTCGCTTCTGGCTTGTTTTTTGCAGGCTTATTCCTCCTGATTGTATTCCTTGTGGGGGTTTTATTCCTTTTTCCCGCATTCGAAAATTCGGAACTTTGTCCTTTTTGAAACTTGTACTTGAATTTTGATGACCATATTCTGTCATAGTTAATTTTTTCTAAAATTTCAGCTTATGATTGTAATACTGTCAATATTCTTGTAGAAATTATTGCTCATGCAGACACTGAACGAATAATTGCAGACACGCTGATGCTGCAATCATTTGAATTATTTTTGCTGATAGCCACCCAAGTATTTTGATGGATCTCTCCAGGTAGAGAAAACGAGCATTTAGCACGTTTTTCTTGTAGAAAATGCAAATATTTCGACAAGCTTTTTCCTCGTAGAAAAGGCAAGTATTTCGACGTATTTTCCTCACAGACAACGCACGATTTTAGACGCCTGGTGCCTTGTGATGCTGATGTAAATAATATACCCTCCACGTACTCTGCCAGCACAAGAAAAATCCATTAAAAAAATGCACAGCGCAGCAGATGAAAAAAAGCTCCATCTGTTCTCCCGGCACCGAAACAGGAAAAACACCTAGAGACATCAAAATTTCAAACGCTTCTCAAACAAACTAACAAAAGTGGGCTGAAATCCTTTCAGAAATGCACACCAGACATCCTCAGATGCAGCCTGAATAAATGCCTCGCCTCCATTTTATTCAGATGCCACTTCCACTTCCACTGCGTGAGAAGTCGACCGTCCTGACCGAGCTCATCGATCGCACGCACGATGCGGCGCTCGAGAGGTGCGTGAGAGAGGCAGGTTCCCCAGCAGGGAGATGCAGATGCTCGTAATGAATAGAACTCGAGCTTCAGGAGCACGTTAATAAGCCATTACACAAGCACTATTGCAGATGATGACGCAGAAGTGCATTAATGCTGCGCCTTTTGAGGGGTCGGCCGCTCGTCTGCCCAGCGCGCTGCAAATTGTCGAGCTCGCGCATGGAAAATCGAGTTTCGAACTGGTGGGGATGAGTGGGAATTGAAAAGAATTTCTAAAGGGTGTGGGACTTCTTGGGGATAGCATGATGATGGAGTTACGACTTTGACAGCTCCAGTGTTTGCAGTTGTCGCAAATCCTTCATAGAAAAGCTGTCAGTTTTCAGGTCAAAGATATTATCGAGATGCAAGTAGCACTGAATAAAATCCTTGTTTTATTCTTTGCAAGGTCATTTTCGTATCAAAACTCTATATTCTAGAAATTTTAATGATTTCAAAAAATTTAATAAACATATTACATGGCACACTTTTTAACTGCTTGAAGTTGTGTGTAGAACACGCTGTAAAGCTCAACCATCTAGCGTAAATTATGAAGTAAAGAAGTAGCCGTAAGCTGTAAAGCCCTTCATATTCCAAGAGCTTGCTTTCCAATTTGCTTACTCTGGGAACTAGCGCAACTTTCCAAGTAAAATGCATTGCATGTCGTCGGCAATTGTATTTCCCACGACTGTGGTTCTCGAGGCGCAGTGAGAGCTTCTTCTGTTCCAGCGGCCGGGAGCGCTGCAAAAATGGGAACGGGGGCACTGCCTCTTGTATAGTAGATATAGCCGTGACCACTGCCTATATAGTAGATATTGTAGATATAGGAGGCAGCCGCCACGGCCAGTTGAGCTTTGAAGCCAAGGGTGGTGCCTCTGGCTACCTTGTCTACCATTAGACCATGGCATTGACAAAAACAAACCAGGCATTAACTTAAGCAAGCCAGGCATTAACTAAAACAAACCAGGCATAAACTAAAACAAACCAGGCATAAACTAAAACAAACCAGGCATCAATTAAAACAAACCAGGCATTAACTAAAGCACACCAGGCATCAACTGAAACAAACCATGTCATTAACTGAATTTCGTAATCCTTGATTCTTTTCAACTTTACAGAAGATATTGTCTCTGGCAACTCTCTCTCGGTTCTCAGTATTAATTTATTGAATACATGCTAGACGAACTTGTTTCATTTAGTAATATTTTGGCTGAATAATCATCAGGAACCTCAGTGAATTGCAAAGATTTATGATCTGCTGGGCTCCCGAGGGCCACTGCATCCCTTCGCTGTCAACTCTTGAATTAAACTTCTGTTCTGAGTTCAGTATTCTGAACTGTGTTTAAATATAGAAGGTCAGAAAGGAACTTTAAATTTGTCCTTGAACCTGGGTTGAATTTTTCTTCGACCCCGTGTTAAATTTGCCCTTGAACTTGGGTTGAATTTTCCTTCGACCCTGGGTTAAATTTGCCCTTGAACCTGGATTAAATTACACACGTGACCTTTTCAGTCAAATTTCACAGCAAATGGGAAAACTATTCTTTTTCAATTGTGAAATAAACTGTTGTGAGTAGTTCAATTTAGTTCGTTCGTTAGAAAAAAATGTATCTTACTTGCATTATAATTTAAAATTCAAGATGCAAATTCCAGTCGCAAGGCTAAACAAATTTAACTTTCCTACCTGACACGATTAAAAAAATACCTAAGATATCACTTCTGAATTGCCTGGCAATTAATCAACTACTCACTCTCGTTCGGCATTCAGTCCTGCAAACCCTTTTCTTGCTTGTGATATCTATTCTTACGGTTGCATCATACGTAAACTTTATGTACATATATCCTCATCTTAATATCAATAGTCGACCTATAATTATAGGTGGCGTAAAAATGCTCTTGAACGCATGAAATTGGAGTAAAAACCCGTTTGATCTCGTATTTTAGTTCTCTTCAAAATCAAGTATTATGATTCGTTACATGAAATTCCAACTCCAGATAACTGCATCACTTCACCATGTCTCCGGTAACGACGAATTAACTCGTCTGCCCCAAATTAGGATCTCTCGGCCGCGGGTGAAAATTTTCGATTTGGCATAAGAAAGGTTGAAATGAGCTTGCTCGCCCCTCCTTGCACTCTCCGACCATTTCCAAGTGTACATAGAGAAACGGTACGAAAACCCTTTGAACACAACACGTGTTCGTAAAAAATCGGTCGGGAAAAGGATTAATAAGAATCGAAAGAAATAGGTAAAAACAAGAAACAAATGACAATCGTTCGATGTTTATCGTTAGGTTCCATTAGGGAGAATCAGCACGAATTGAAGCATTTTAATATTGGGTAAAACGATTCATTTGCGGAAGTGTGAAGGTATGTCGAATGTATAGCTTTATACATGAGTACATAAAATGTGTTAATAGATTATCCCTTCACAACAAGTTTGAATTTTCAGTTACAGTTAAATAGGTGTTCTTCATTTGCTCTTTTATCATATCGATATACACTGTTTTAAGATTTCGACTGAAGTATACAACCAAAGAAGAGCCTCTTCTGAACAGTTTTTGCATCTTTCATTCTCAAAGTTCAGGCATTATCTGAATCATGCGTTGCCGAGTGCCGTAAACATCCCTTGTACTCTGAATATGAGCAGATCAGACTTCGCATCCAAGATATGTTGGCAAGAGGACGCCGGAGAATATTCTGAGTTACACAAGCATTTCTTACAAGTTGCATCTCCATCGCAATAACATCTAGCTCCGTTGGGGCTGTTTATATGACATTGAACGGGATAGAAGCGCCAGTAATTCATGTATTCTTTATCAGAAGTTAGTCGGAGAAGGCTATTTGGATTTCAATGGTCCAAGTTGCGCTGTATCTCACTCCTCTCTTCGACGCCACATCGGTGTAAAGTATTCCCCAGGCAGCTGCGGGAGGTGCGTAACAGTTTTATGACCTGCACTGCGGCGCTCGGGTTTCCGTACTTTAGCAGTTTCGAGACGGCCCGAGACTGTAGAAAATATTATCGCGTGACGTACCTGCAGTGCTCCCGATAAACTCCCGGCAAACGGGATATTCCAAATGGAACACGAGTTTTCTTTTTTTCAGTAAAGGCCTGCATGAAAGTGTTAGCTTTGTGATTGTTATTTTTACAGCATTAATTACCCATCAGAATTTGACAGGGTGTTCAAAGGGACTTAAAGATGCCTGGATGATGAGCCTCCAGTGTAACCATGTTTTTTATGCATCACATTTTAGGCTAGAAAAAGCTAAATTACTGAATCGCGCTCTCCAGGCGTTTGAAACTCGCACACCGCCGTCAAAATAAACAAATGAAAATAAATTCGGATTGGAAAACCGAAGATCGTCTCTATACAAGTGGGTGCAAAGCGGGAAATTGGACTTGGAGAAATAAAAGACGACCGTTTCCCCAGGACATGAAGGAATAAATATAAAAACATTTTTGACGGCTTGAAAATGATGAAACAACACAGCACAACTTGGAAAATCTTCCACCTATTTTTTGTGAGGATAGAACTGGCTGTAAAATACGGAGCAGGGCGAGTGAGATTTGGAATGCACGTGAGCACAAGCTGCGGGCACAGGCTTTACCATCAAGTTGTGTTGCTCTAAGTCAAGCAGTAGAGTTCTAAGAAGAGCGGCACAGTTCTAAGTCAACCTCTACAGTTCTAAGTCAAGCTTTACAGTTCTAAGTCAAGCTTTACAGTTCTAAGTCAAGCTCTACAATTAAAAGTCAAGTTGCACAATTCTAAGTCAAGTAGCAGTTATAAGTCAAATTGCACAGTTCTAAGTCAAGTTGCACAGTTCTAAGTCAAATTGCACAGTTCTAAGTCAAGTTGCACAATTCTAAATCAAATTGCGCAGTTATAAGTCAGGTTGCACAGTTGTATGTCATATTGCGCAGTTTTCAGTCAAGTTGCACAATTCTAAGTCAGGTTGCACAGTTTAAGTCAAGCTGTACAGTTCGAATTCAAGATGTACAGTTTGAAGTCAAGCTGTACAGTTCTAATCAAGCTGTACAATTCTAATCAAGCTTTACAATTCTAGTTCAAGCTGTACAGTTCTAATCAAGCTGTACAATTCTAGTTCAAGCTATACAGTTCTAATCAAGCTGTACAATTCTAGGTCAAGCTGTACAGATTTAATTAAGCTGTACAGTTTTGTTAGTACAGTTTTAACTTACGACCGAATTTTTTAATCATCATTTGCGAAATGCATCGCTCATCACTTCATTGAAGTGCAATCACATAGTGTGTGAAATTTATGATTCATCAAGGTATTCATGTATAACTCCATCATGTGTAAAGTTCATGGCTCATGTATGCATTCATGAATAGCTCCATCACATATGAAATTCATAGCTCATGAATGAACTCTAATCCCAATGGTTCCACAGCACACCGCATTTCTCGTATTTTTTGCTCCCAGAAAGGCAGCGAGTTTCGACGCAGCGCTCGTTGCCCTCCAAGGCCCTGTGGCGCCCTCTGAAATGACGGGGTGCGATGCCCCCGCGTGCAAGCCTTTTAACGGGCCTCAGCACCGACTGAAATGCACTCGCCTCTCTCATTAAACTCGAGAAATTCGTTCTCAGTGATGAACTGGGTTGCGGAGCTCTCCATTTCGTCCAAAGCGTAAAATAAACGCAACATCAGTTGCATCTCACTTCCATTGGACATTAGAGCACCGTTTATTTTTGGCCTTCTGTCGTAAGTGCAGAGCAGATTTGTCCCCAGGCAGTTCATTTTGGACGCTTATCACGTTAGAGTTCCAGGCACTGTGAGAACGTCGTCAAAGCTCTTCAGCTGGTCCACTTTTCTAAAATATCTTAATTTTGACCTCTAGTTTTACCTATATTTTTACCCATGTTTTCACATATATTTCTGTACGTGTCTTCGCATATATTTTTACGTATATTTCTGTACGCACTTTAACACATTCACAGCACGCTGCGTGAGAAGCAGGCTCGCATAGGTGCGAGTAGCCAAGTATATACCCGATAAATACCCAGTAAATATCGAGTAAATACCGGGTAAACGTGCGGTATATGAACAGTAAATATCTATTAAATATCTATTAAATACTCGGCAGATGTGCACCAAGTTTTCACTAAATATCCAGTAAACACAGTAAATATCCAGTGAATACGCAGCAAATATCCAGCCAATACCCTGTGAATACTCAGCAAGTGCTCAGGAAACACACAGTAAATATCGAGAAAATACTTAGTAAAGACACAACAAACACCGAGTAAGTATCCATCAAATACTCAGCAAATACACAGCAAATACTTAGGAAATACTGGGCAAATACCGAGTAAATACCCAGCAAATTCTGAATAAATACCCAGCAAATATTGAGTGAATACCCCCGAATTCCCCAGCACTTCCAAAAAGTGAACCGTATGTCCAGAAGGTGAGCCGCACCTCCAGAAGGTGAGCCGCACATCCAGAAGGTGAGCCGCACGTCCAGAAGGTGAGCCGCACGTCCAGATGGTGAGCCGCACGTCCAAAAAGTGAACCGTATGTCCAGAAGTTGAGCCGCACCTCCAGAAGGTGAGCCGCACATCCAGAAGGTGAGCCACACGTCCAGAAGGTGAGCCGCACGTCCAGAAGAGGAGTCGCACGTCCAGAAGGTGAGCCGCACGTCCAGAAGGTGAGCCGCACCTCCAGAAGGTGAGCCGCACGTCCAGAAGATGAATTTAAAACTGAAGGATTTTGTTTTCACAAATTTTTTTATCCGATTTATTTTCCTTCCATCAACATTTTCGAGTAATGAACAAAAAATTTCATGAAAACTTAAGAATTTGTATTTATGTATGAGGCCCTTCGAGCTGAACAAACCAATGCACTATTATATACATACATGCATACATACATACATACATACATACATAATATACATAGGCATTGATACATATATACACGCAGCGTTCGTACGTCATATGCGATGAGAAATTGGTGAGAATTTTCTAGAAGCGTAACTCCTCTGAGCATATAATGGAATGCTGGATAGATACGAAAATTCTTGAGCAATGTAGAGGCAGAGTTTGTGCAACTGAGGAAAGTGTTACACTTTTTATCAGCACATTGCAATTTGTGCCGATAACACTTTATATCATTCTTTATGAAATGAGTTCATTGTTTCACACAGAGTGTTCACATTGGAATGGGAACTCTAACGTGCAAGCGAATAAAGCGGTTGTAGTTTTAGCGCCTGCAATTTCTGCAAGCTTCCACTGTTTGCCAAAAATATTTGTTCTATTTTCTAAAATTTGATGGAATAAGACACAAGAAATGCTTCGAGTCATCAAAATATGGAAGGAAGCAGCCGCTCCCCTCCCTCACCCCATCTTACCCTCCCAGCCGAGCAGCTCTCGAGAGCCGAGGGAAATATTCCCATGAATCCCAGACAAAAGTGGGGCAAAAGTGAGGTAGTGGCGAACACAATTTACGAGTGCCGAGATAAAAAGAAAGAAACAGAGTATGGTTCTCTTCCTCGGGTGAGTGTTCGGGCTTTTCATAATCTCTGCCTACCGTCTGACTTAGCTTCAACTCGAGTAATTCAACTCGAGTCGTCGAGTGATTTTCAGATCAAATTTGAAGTAAATCTTTCTAAGCAACGGCAGCTAGAGAATATCTTTGAAATATTGTCATTATGTAAAGCGTAGCGTGAATCACATTACTGTTTTCAAATAAGAAAGGATGAATCTGGTCCGTTGTCGCACTGATTCCAAAATTTAGGTCAGTCATGCCTGAATTTTGAAGGTTGCGAAGTTCAAGTGCGAGCCTTTTCATTCACGCAAAAGAAGTAATACTGCGGAACTGAAAGTGGCTGGCCAAGTAGCAGGTCAGACAACAAGTCAGGTATCAGGTCAGGTGGCAGGTCAGACGAAAAGTCGTATCAGGTTAGGTGGCAGGTGAAGTGCCAGGTGGCAAGCTCACCAGGTTTATTTCGCTCATTGTTTATTTGAAGTATTTCTCTCAGAACCACTAGACATAACCTAACTTAACCTAACCTAACCACCAGACATAACCTAACCAAACCTAACCTATGAAACCACAAGACCTAACCAACCGAAGTTGACCTAGCCACAGGACCGAATGGTTAATATCTTTAACCTTATCTATCATTCGTTTCATTTTTATTTGTTTCGAAAGTTGGTCTAACAAAATCTTTAATTTCATAGTTTAGTATGAGAAATTACGGCAAAACTTAATATTCAAGGCCCTGAATCTTATGAAAACTTGGGCTTTAAAATCATAGTTGTTTATACAAGTGTTTGTGAAATGAATTGATCACAATTAAAACAAAGTTTTCTGGTATTCCGTGAAGGGCGATTAGAGCCCATGTATTTGTCCGTAGCTGTGTTTGTTTCTGGTGTTGGAAGGCGAAGGTCCTTCACCTGAGAATAAGGTTCGTTACACAGCTCAGCGAGGAATGAGGAGACTTCTCGAGGATAATTTATCCTGATATCTCAGCATCTGACTCAGGGAGCTTAACCGGACTTCGAGTCTATCTTCAGCAGGGGGTGAAAGAGGTGAGAGTTTGCTTTATTTATTACAAAAATGACTTGAAAACAGATGGTAACAATTTGGATGAGATATTAGTGACTAAGTCTACAATTTAAACTGCGCGGAGGCCACAAGGCCTCCTGCCTTGGACAACTGCTCTGTCCAGAGGTTGTGCGAGACCTGATCTTACTCAGATGCTCTTTCTCGAACAACAGAAGGCATACCAGAGCGTCGCGTTGGGGCGGGCTAAATGTTTTGAAGTCACGGCCTAACTAGGTCGGGATGTCGGGTCACAGAATACCGCACGTCTTTCATTCAGGGAATCAACACATATGCATAGTAGATCAAGAATTTGCTACTTTGTTAGCGACCTAAATTCATTGGGTGAGGGCATCAATAAAGTCATAAGTCGGGTAAGTAACTTGATTTAAATAATGTAAATTACTCTCCTGGCATATTTTTCACCATTGCCTGCTGAGACGGTGAGTGTGCGTGTCTATGTGACGTTATTATACTCAAAGAAAATTTTTTACAGGCATCAGTTAAATTTTTCTCAATAAACCCTGTTTTTCCGCTCTTGGAGCTATATTTTCAATTTTCACGCGTAAATCTTTCATAACTAGGACCTGCAATAGTTAGCGATGGCATTTGCCTATCCAAAGCACATACAATTTCGTCTGTCACACGAGACTAGTTTCTCTCTGCCAAATACGATGTCGCTCCCGATAATTCAGAGCTCTTATTTTACCAGGACACGCGCAAGACCCCCATACTACATTTGAAAATATTCTCATATCTGAAGCTTAGTTTTTTGATTTATTTTTATACCATTTTGGAGAGAAATTTAAAGCTTCAATTGTATTGAAAAGCGCTTCTGTTTTTTCCAAGTGTTCTTGTAGAATTTTCTCTCTTCCTTCTTCAGAGTCCCTAAATTCCCCCGGCAGCTCATCTCTGTCCTCGCCTCAGACTTGCTGACGCGGCTGCTGACGCTGACACGCCTCCAGGACATCTGAATTTTCCTGTCATTATTAAGTGTGTCTCTCTCTCTCGTACATTTCACATTGTAGTTCTTCAATACGTACCTCGTACGAACAAGATAAAATAGGAATTAATCGCCCGTCGTTTTTCAAGCTCCAATTATTTACTACGTTCATCAATCGGTTTTCAAAGCTGTGACTGAAGTTTAGGTTACATGCTAGTCGTAAACAGGCGTCAGTCTTCATTCAGAGCTGGCAAGGCATAGATTTGTTTCTTAGCTGATCCCCAACTATGAGCACCCAAGCAAGACGTCTTGGAAAGATAAAAAGGATATATTACATCTGGTTAGGCTAAGGGACAATCCAGTGAAGGAAATAACATAATTCGTTGATATTTCATGCCGCACTCCAATAAGGGTCTACCAACGATGGAAAAAATTTAATACCTACGGCAATTCAAAGCAAAACTATTGTCGGACTAAAATTCTAACCGATATGGACACTCACCGCAGGTCCTGAATTATTCACCAGAATTGGTTTGTATCAAAGATGAAACAACTGCAAAACGTCAATGATGGTCTGTTTCTTCCTGTCTCTGAACGGACTCTTCGTATGGAGTTCAATGCAATGGATATATGGAGCAGAATGGTTCATTAACGGCCGATGTTAACTCCTGCCTACGAGACCACTCGTTTAAACTGGCCCAAAGTACACGCACATTGGAAAGCAGAAAAGTGAGAAGTATCATGTGGTCAAATGAATCACGATTCTGTCAATAGCAATGATAGCCGCCGTCGTGTCCGTGTAAAACTTCAAGAAGCCCCCAACGACGCCTGCGTGCAAGGGGCGATAGAAGGAAGTCTGTCATGTGCTGGGGCTGTTTCAACTTCACAGAAGTGGGACGTTTAGTTGAGGTATCCGTCAAAATGAACAAGCATGGCTACATTTAGTTGCTAGATAACCAAGTTTTTCCTTTCGCACAATATCTGAAAGAAGAAAGAGATGTTGCTTTGCTTATCTTTCAGAATGACGACTGCCGGACGCATCGGGCTAGAGCTGTCATTAATTGGGATGACATTAATTTAGGATATGTGAGGGATTTACATAAGTTTGCCGGCTAAGTCCCAGGATATGAATCCAATAAAAAAAATTTGAACCATCTAAAACACCAAGTTAGACGTCGAAAAGATTATCCTCGTACTGTAGCCGCACTACTTCAATTGAAGCAAGAGTGGTTTAAAATCAACCAGGTGTACATAAGGACACTTTTTGACTCCGTGCTCGCAGAATTATTCGCGCTCGTAAAGGTTCTACTCCATATTAGCAGCAGGTGACTAATTTCTTTTCCCGGAAGCTTTTAAGTCTCGGAACTGATTCTTTAAATTTAGCATTCACGCCAGCAAAACATACGAGGCTTCTGCTATGTAACCAAGGAGATTTGTATCTCCTTGGCGTGATTGAGATATTCATATCGAATGAAGACTGCGAATAAAATTTACTGTTTCAGAAAATTAAAATTATCCTCAACATTTCGGACCTACACATACATCTACCGACCGACAACAAATACCGACCAACATATATTACAGCCAAAGTTCTAATGTACCTACCTTTTTAAGTGTATGTGTCTCGCACTCATGTAGAGACTGCGATTTGGGCCGTTCTATCTTATACATGTACTTAGATGTACTTAGAGATGTTTCGGCCGTCGCGCCGAGGCCACACTGGGGTGCCGCCGCTTTGTGTGCATGGTATGCCTTCGCAGATGTGCGAGCTGTTGAATGAGGCTGTTTCCCTCTGCCGTTTGGTGATAGTTTGTAGAAAGTTATCCAGCTTCGTCTTGAAGACATCAAGGGAACCATCGAACTCTGACATATCTTTAGGCAGAGCGTTGAATAGTCTGGGTCCCATCACCGAGCAGGACTGGTCATGTCTAGTTCATGCCGCCTTCGCATAAAACGCTGGCAACACCGTACATCATGCCAAAACGAATGTGCTGCTTTGTGAGCAGCCTTATGGTCTCACTTTTGAAGTCGGGTACTAATCCATGAATAGTTTTCCACGTGTAGATTATAAGATATTTCTCTCTTCTTCGCTAGAGAGAATAGAATTGGAGAAATTTCAGGCGTTCCCAGCAGTCCAGCCCTTGGACCTTTCGGATCTTCGCCGTG
>VOMN01017917.1:0-21452 GCA_014899125.1 Orchestia grillus
TGAAAACCCGATGTACCATGCTCTGTATGTGAACGAGATCGATATAAAAGATTTTTATTTTCTTCTTTCTTTCTTTCTTTCTTTTTTCTCTCTCAAGATGATCTTTCAAGTCATTCTGACGAAACTTCCTCTGTCCATGACGGTGTCTACAGAGTGCACAATGGTCATGTACGGAGTGATCAAACGAAGTATTGACAAAATGCATTTAAATAATGCTGCAGTACAGCAAAGTTAGTGATGACACTTCTACTCTAAAGAATAAGTATACAATGCAGTTGACATTTTCCTCTCAGTGTTCATAACATCCACCGCACTAAACTAGTTGACCTATCGGTAACCTGACTACATACTGCACAGATAGTTTCTAGTGGAATTAAGAGTACCTTCCCAGCATTACATAAGTTTAACCTTAGGAGTATCAACATTTCGAAGGATGAATGAACATGCTTTGCTCTCAAAAATGCTTAGCACATTGAAATCCATGAGGTTTTAACCTGATAAAGAAAGAGCCCACAGCGCCCTGAAGCAGAAACCTGTCAGATTGTCCCCTACACCAATTTTGAACATTGTTGGTTATATGGGAGGAGGTTCCATTCAGTCAAAGAGTAACTTTCGATTTACCCAATGTTGTATGGATCAGAGATATGCAATTGTTCTTCAGTGAATTCAGATAAGCGCGCAGGTGTATCTTTACCCCTTCTTTGATGAATATGAGCGGAGTTTCTGCCCTGCCAAGGTCATACCGCCACAAGCCATTTCTGTGGCAGACTTTTGCCGCTGGAAGGGCAAACGCGTTTTTACAGAGATGTCTCGCTTAGTTTTTGGGTATATACGGTCAATTTGATGGTTGTGGATTGAATAATTTTTCTTCAGTGAATGATTTGGTTCGTCAACATCACTGGAGGCAAAGTGTTATTACTCAGTTTTTCAAGAAGAACCTTTGCTCAACTCAACCTTTCTGATTTTGTGTGTCCAGGCAGCAATTGAACGTTAATCTTTTTAGAGATTGATAGCTCTAAATCTTTCTCCACTAAATTTTGCATGATACCATAGCTGATAGAGGCTACTGAAGGGAATTTCCAAATTCTTCTCCTAGGTTCTCTCCGCATTTTTTCTTCTACGTTTTTTTAAGCAGTCGGGAGGTATCAACTGACCGATTTCGAGTGCTTCTTGTTCTCGGCAGGTGCCATCCTATCTCTTAACCCTTTTACCTCCGTCGGGATAATAGAAAACATTAGGCTCGCTTGCAAAATAAGTGATATGAAATTCATTGAGCCACTGATGAAAGCGAGATCTAATTGGCTGAGAGTTAACACGAGGCCGCAAGTAACTGGCGAAGCGTAGGGTCTGTGACGTCACAAATGTGGGGTAGGCGCTAATTGCGTCCCAAAACTCCCACACAAAATCTGTGGGACGTATTATCCCAATGGGCGTGAAAGATTTAAAGGGTTTCAAGATGTTACAGACGCCGAACCTGTTCGCACGCCTCTTGAGAAACGTAAAATTTTACCTAGGCTTCTTTCCTGTTCTGTACAGTTGACTATAATAGCTTCCGCTAATTTTGCTCAAAATTGTTTGTTATATAAATTGAAGTTATTTAAAAAAACATTCACTGTACGTAATACTTAGGTCAAGTTAAGTTAATGTTTAAATAAATTATTCAATATGTTGTTCAACACTTTGCCTCCGGAGTGGGTCATATATGGTACACGCGATCATCTAACGGTAACCTAACCTAATGTAACCAGAGCACTATCATGTATAAATATAAATTTTTGAGTTCTCGTCAAATTTTTGTTCATAAATCGAATAAGCTAGTTCTGATTAGAGAGAAAATTAAGGCATGCACTGAATACTCTGTTTGCCTTCAAAATACTGTAATTCCAAGATAATTATCTGCTTGAAAGTCGCTCGGTCATGAGTCTTCAGAATTCAGAAAGAATTGAAAGCCCCTTGTGGTGATAGGAAAACGACTTTTAACAAGAAACGAGATTTTCGGTGTCAGACGTCACCAAGACACCCAAATCCATCGATTCCTGCATTTATCGAGTTATCATCCTGAAACACCCTAGTAAGACCATGGGATCATTCGGCAGAAAACTCTAGGTTGACGAAGCACTTCATCCGATATGTACTTCATGACGACCTCCGATCCAAGTCGTACATGACGTGGAAAGACAACTTTATGTCTGAGACAACCCAGGAGGAAAGAGTTAATCGTATCAAACTCCTCCTGAGCAGCCTGAAGTATCCATCGTAGCCTAGAATGCTCCGGTTCTTCTTGCATGTGGACCCGAATTGTTTGACGTTACCCTTGCGAGTATTACTCCGGCCGTGAGTGACAGAGCTTCTAACAAGCATCCACAAAACACCGCTGAGGGTCTTAGACTAGCTACTGTGGATGACGCATGACAAACATTCTCAGAACATGCCTTATGAAAAGCGAGAAGAGGATGTTATTGCTGCAGATGGTCGTTATGCTGACCGATATCGGGCATATGGCTTGTTCCCACGTAATAACATTCCATGGTCTTTCAATGCTCCAGTTTCAGCTTTTTCTCCGCGAACGTTACTTTGCTCTCGACTACCAACAATACGCTCAACACGATCGTACGCATCAGGTACATTTCAGCGTTAACGTATGAACGGACCATATTTATGATGAGCTGACTGGTTCGTATACTTCATGCCTCAACAACTCAGCTGGAAAATTTACTCAATTTTTCTTCAGAAATTGCTATCTCACTAGCAGGAAGCATCCGCAATTGCTATCTCCTTTGGCCATCAGCAGAAATAAAATGTGGTACAAGGCCGATGGATCTTCAATACGTTTTGGGAACAAGGTATGGAAATATTGAAACTTAACGTCTCCGAACGGGGGGATCTGTTGTGGTCGTCGTAGTGGTTCTGTCTCCTGGCTTCCACGTTCCCTGCAATGTCGCCTATTGATTTTCCTCCGAGGATGCATTACGAGAGCTGTCTGGGAGTCAAACGTTGAATCAGAACAAGGCCTCTTTGTAAAAATTGTGCTGCTGGAAGAATCACGATAGGGCCAGCGAAACTTTGAGATGCTACTAGCAGAGTGATGCTACTAAGCGTGGGCAGCCCCTGTCAGCTTCATGCAGCATCGATTTGACCGATGACTACAACATCGACCCCATGAATAGTTGTCGCATAGGATGGAAGCGAAGAGCACATCTTGGCACCAGCAGTCAGACAAACACAAAAAGCAATCTCAGCGCGTCAAGCACATTACCTCGCGCGAGCCCACAACTCAAGCACACGTCAACATACCAACAAAACAGTTCAAAAACAAAACATAACAGCCAACGTCATGCAGTTCAATATTTCTATCACAAAACCTATACATAGTGACCCAAAAGAAAGGTACCCTCACTGATATCGGTAGCATTGATACGTTAACAAATGTTTAGGATACAATTTCAGAAGAGAGTACCTTACTTTTGGGCTACCCTGTCAACCCCAAAATGCATCAAATAAAATAATAACAGAACTAACCCGAAACACAAGAGTACGAGCACAATGCAGTACAGCATAAGTACAACACACTACAACACAAGCACGCAACACAATAAGTACAAGCAAGAACACAACACGATCACAACAAGTAAACGAGAGCGGGAAGTAGCGGCGCTGTTGTCGTTTGTTTGGAGGAAATTTGATAAATCGGGGGAAACGTTTGCGTCAGGTGAGGGGGCTAGGTAATGTGGGGAAACGCTTGTATCAAGTGAGGGGGCTAGGTAATGCGGGGGAAACGCTTGTATCAAAAGCACGGGGCAAGCTAATGTGGGGAAACGCTTGGCTTGCATCAATTGAAGGAGAGAAGTCATGTGGGAGGAAAGGAAAAGAGAAAACTGTTGTCCCATACAAACAACTGTTAATCTGAAAAAGCATTGATTTCTTGTAGAGATATCCAGAACGCGCAGCTTGACATGCCCCTCAATATGCATAGGCATGGGACAGGACATCAGTAGCGGACATCGGTAGCATAGACACAATGAACATTATGTGGTCAGTGCCTCCTGCCCTGCTCTCCAGCGTCCGCGCCGCGCCAACTAGCGCGTCACAGCCTACGTGCCAAGTGTGTATTATGTGCCTACTTTTGTGCTACGTGCCCCGTGTGTACTATGGGCCTATTTGTGTACTACGTGCCACGGGGGTGTTGTAGACATCTCGGAACTCACATAACGTCACAAAAACATTATTCAAATTTCGCTGCTTCATCATTGCAGGATTCTGCGTTATTCCAGTGCCTCCTCATTGCAACGTCAGTTGTTCACTTCCTTCTGCACCTGACTCTGCCTCTGGTGATCTTCGCTTTCGTCCCTTCTTCCGTAGCCGTCCCCAATTCCTGCCCCTTCATTTCCCACCTTTACATCTCTCCTACCCCTTCATCATTTCCCCCATTTCTGTCTTCTTTATCTGTCCCCCACTCCCATCTTTCCATCTCCATCCCCCACTTCTGCATCCTTTATCTCTGCCCCTCACTCCCACCCTACCATCTTTCTTCCCTTCTCCCACCTCTCCATCTTTGTTCCCACATTCTCACCGCTCTATTTCTGCCCCTCACGTCCACCTTTCCATCACTATATCCCTCTCCTCCACTCATACACCCTCACTCTCTGCACCTAACCCCACTCCCATCTCCATCTCTGCTCCCCACTCCCCATTCCCACCCCTCCTTCTCTGCTCGCCACTCTTTCACTCCCACCCCCTCCTTCTCTCCTTTCAACTCCCCTACTCTCACCTCCATGCCATCCTCCATGCCAGCACCGCCTGAGCTCTCTTGCAGACGAATTAGCAATCGTTCAGGCAAAACTATCAGGCGTTTCTGTACAGGCACGACTGTCGTGTCTGTGTGATGTATGTTTTATGATTTTAGCATCTGTTCTACCACAAGTTAAGTAGCTGTCCATTTCTGCCTGGCTTGAAGCAATAAAATAAATCAAAATGAGCCTCTTATAAGCACAAAATTCTGTAAGACGGATGCAAAATGTCATGTGCCCTCCATCATGCACATGAACCTTTGTTAATTCCAATACGCTTTACCGTTGGGCTTCAATGCCTTACAACTACTAACGCGTGAGGGATGTGAGATTGAAGCTTCCTTTTCAAAGGAAAGCACTCCCTAGTTACGTAAAAATCAGGGCCTGAGCCGAGAGTCGAATCCTAATTTCCTAACTGCGAGGCAATCACGCTAACCAGTGAGCCATGGAGCCCATGAGAGTCATACTAGCATCAATTTCCATCGCCAGCATTATTGTATTGCGAGAGCAGCTCAGAGCCACGGAAGAGAAGGAAGGCCGTTGCCCAGAAAGCCTAAGAAGAAGAGAACAAACTTAGCTCAACAAGACATAATGGACCAGGAATCCATTTTAAAGTAAATAACATATATGTATATGTAAAAAATATAAATAACAGTAGTATCCATACCGGGAGGGTAGTTGCAGAACGATGGCAAAATACGTTTAATTTCAAACTTTGGAGCAATTCAATGGGTATTCTGATTGTATCTATCACTATTTAATTTGATAATTTAATTTAACGTCGATTTTGACCGCTCTGATAGACTTGTACATTAGATTTAGTTAACAATTGGTCAAGTATATTCATCTAACAAGGCTTGGGTTAGCCTGTCAGGTTTTGAATAACATTTTCTTGATTTAACAAATGTTTTAAACATTTTGATTCATATTTATGTGTTAGAATTATAATGTAATTATAACCCCTCCCTACTCTGTGGGTGGGGATAGAGAGTCAGAAAGGTAGTTTTGTTTCTTAAACTGGAAAAAGAATGCAACTACCACAACCTACACATGTAATAGAAGACGACAAAAGGAGGCTGAGCGAGGGGGCTGGGAACTTTCTCCTGCATTTCTTATCCTGTGAGAGATATAGCAGTTCCGATGGAGGAGGAGAGCACCGCGGCATCATCTTGAGTGTCGCAGCTTTTAATATACGCAGTCGTAATACAAATTAAAGCAAAAAGAGAATGATTGGATATGCTAGAGACCTGCTATAGATGAGCGTGCTATGAGTAAAACTAAATTGAAAGGAATGTGTGAACATGAGTTTGGGAATAAGAGACGTAGATGTCAAGAGTAAGTAATGGTAGAGACGGAAAAGGTGCGGCAATATTATTTGGTGATCGAATGCATGATTGTGTGGTGAAGTGAAATAAAATATCCCCAAGGTCGATGAGGGTTAATTAAACTGAAGCTATGCAGGATGAGAGAAATAGATATGTGGAATTGGACATGGGTATTGAAGCGTGAGAAGAAATTGAAGAGAGAAAAGTTTTGGAAGGAATATCAAGAGTGCCTCTGTGGTTTTAACTCTAATGAGCAAGCGATTGTGTACGCGATTTAAATAATAAAGTAAGAAAAGAGCCGAGTGAGTAAGTATGGTGTTCTTGGTAAAATAAGGAGATTGTGCCACTCCGTTACGTGTGTGTATGGAGTGAATGAATTGTACTTGGCAAATATAGGGTATAAGAAGAAGAAGAAGCGAGCAATGTATATGTAGGCAAGAGTAGACAGGGGTAGGATAGTGGAAGGAGCATTGATGGATTATGTGCTAATGGAACAGAGATCGATTGGGTGTGTGTTCAAGGAAAATGTATTTCGAGGTGAGGGTAAGTCAGACGACTTCTGGGGGCTAGGAAAAGTGATAGGAGGCTAGAGATACAGTGAAGTGAAGCGTGGGAGAGATGAACGACGTTTATTGATGGTGATTGCTCTGAATGTTGAGCCAAATGCATCTGAATACCAGTAGAAGATGGAAGAGACTTTTAATCGTGTAAAATATACTGAACGAATGGATTCGGAACCAGAACGGTTAAGGTCTAGGGAGACAATATGTGACAGTGCGGTAACCGCGTGCGGCTTGCGTTCAGTTGAGAGAAAGAGAAGGAGTGGAAGTGAGAGGTGGAATGATGGGGTTCTGGATGTGTTGCCGCAGAAAAGGAGAGCATATGGGGAGTGGTTGCAGCTGAATGAGGAAGAGTCGTATGAAAGGCCCAAGGAACAAAAAAGGTTGGTAGAAAAGATAGTTAGGTTAGCTAAAAGAGGTGCAGATTGAATGCGAGTAAATGATGACAAAGGTCGCAGATGGAAATGGGAAAATATTTCGGAATGAAATGAGAAAAGAGAAAAAGCGAGACTGATAGTCAATGGGCAGGAACATCTAAATGGGAGTAATTTTTATTGAAAGTGTTGAGTTGAGGGGACGGTGGGCTGAGTGGTTTGAATACTTATTGAACTTTGGCGACGATAACGATGCGCAAGTAATGGCGATAGGCGTTGGGAAGATATTGCATTTATTATTCAAAGAAAATAAAGATTGCGCAAGAAGAGATGAGTATTGCACTGAAGGGTCTGAAAACAGGGAAAGCAGCTGATTTTCGGATGGGTGTCAAGCCGTGTTCGAAGAAAGAAGTTATCGTTGAGTATCTAGAAATTATATATTTTTTTTATTTGAGGTGGGTGAAGTTTGGTGGGTTGGTGTGATGTTCCTCTACACAAAGGTACAGGGGATAGCTATAATTGCTGTAATTCGACAGGTATTGGTTAACTAAGTGTAGTGGATAATTTTTTTTATAGACTTTAAATTGATGGGTTGATAAGAGGAACGGAAAGTGAGGCTGGAGACGAATATTGTGATTTAAAGGCGGTAAAAGATGTCTAGATCGAACCTTTGATGTACAACAGGTAGGTAAAAAGTACTTACGTGAGGAAAAGACATATTTCATGCAATTTTGGATTTAGCGAAGGCGTATGACAGCAGTGGATAAGAAAGCGTTGTGGAATGTATTGGGTGAGTAAGGTATTAGAGAAAGCTGTTTAATGGAGTTAAGAGTTTTCATGTGAATAGTAGAGCTTGTATTCGAATGGTTAACGCGATGAGTGAGTGGTTTGACGTACGTGTAGGCTTGATGCAGGGGTGTGTGATGTAGTCATGGTTGTTTAACGTGTAAGTATTCGAGATAGTAAGCGAAGTAACTGTGAGGACGCTAGGCAGGGGTTTAACTATAGTAGGAGGGGAACAAATAGTCCATGAGATGAGTCAGTTTTTATTCGTGAGTGATACTTCCTTAATAAGTGAATCAGGAGAAATTGAAAAAACTTATAAGTGCATTTGGTAAGGCGTGTGGCAGACGGTGTCGAACAATGACCATGGCAGATAAAATAATTCTAGACCTGTTTCGTATTTTATTATGAGTGATAAACACGTATCTTAAAATATTCTCAAAGAATTCTGATAGTTATGTAATAGGGCCATGAAGCCTATATTCACGAGTTGTCACACAGAAATTAAAATTTCACGAATAGAAAAGGTTGAAATTTGATGGCCCCGCTGAGGGACACTTCCCGAGCTTGAAGAAGACAGCGGTGAGACTGGTTGTGCCCTTCTTCCCCTCTGCCATGGTTTTCGTCAGGAAAGAAAGCTGAAATTCATAACACTGATGTCAAAATAAAAATGAATTACCCTTCAAATGTGCGCCTTCATATCTATTAGGGCACGCCGAGACACTCACATCCATTAAGGCACGTCGAGGAACCCACATTTATAAAATCGATAAAGGTGAATTGGTAAGAGTTGAAAGTAAATTATACGGAAAATTTTAGAAGAAAAGAAGAATAAATAAACCCCACCCTCAGCGTTACTTTGAATAGAACCTGCCTTACATGATTTCACATCCTTCCATTCATTTGAGGTAGTGATCCGGGCCTCTACGGCTACGCGGGACACCGTCACAGCTCAGTGGGCAAGACAATGCTAGTTAGACTCAAGGGTCTCCAGTGCAGAGCCAAGCTCTTTTGCAGGTGAAGAGAGATGATGGATGCTATGACATGGCACCTCCGTCGACGGGCCGACGACGAGTCCGGTAGCCCATCATGCTCCCACAATCACAGGCCACAAGGACGGTCTGGTACTGGAGTTGGTGAACATGTGACGTAGGCTTTCGGAATAACTCTGCCCGGGCTCAAGCGTTGCGGCCAGAGGCAATGTTAGAGTAGCGCTCGTAGATCCTGGAACACTGAAGAGGCCTTCGAAGTCTAAAACTCGTCAAGTTGTTTAGCGGGAAAAATGCGTGAGACGATTTTGTAAAGTCGGCCTCAATACCGGTGTGTAAATTTCGATTAAAATTTTGATTATTTTTTTCCTATAATCCATTACCTTTCAAAAGTGATTATTTTTGACTGACGGAAGTTCAGGGAGAATGTGAGTCAAATTAAGCAGATGAGGTATTCGAGAGAGGAAAAAGTCAGGGGACTGAATGTTTACTCAAACGGTCAGGGGATGGCTGAAGTGAAGGAGTTTAATTTCCGTCGTGAAAGTGTGTCTGTTAAGGATATCACTGAAGATGACTTGACCTATGGATTGGGACTGTGAAAAGGTTATCTAGTGTAGGAAGTGTTGAAAAAGATGCTGCAGGTCAGATAACTGAGTATGAAAGATACGACAAATTTGTGTGAAAACCTTGTGGTTCAATTAGTGTTGTCTGATGTTGAAGCATGAGGACCATGAGTAGAAGACAGTACAAGGTTTAACGTGTTAAAAAGTAGGTACTTGAGAGGCATGCCTGGAGTTACAAGAATGAATAGATTGAGGAATGAAGATGTGCAAAGAAGAACTGGCGCATTTGGGTAGTTAGCATGTAGGACTGTTCAAACGGTGTTGTGGTGGGTAAATAGTGAGAATGGAGGTGAGTCTAAGACCGATGGAAGACGAACAAGATGTAGGTTGGATGCTCGACTGGATAGAAATGGAATGTGTGTTAAGAGGTAAGAATCTGTGTTCGGAGGAAAACTGCGTGCAAGAGATAAAATTGAGTGGAGGATGAGAATGAATTATTGTGGTTGATCCAGCCCCGCTAGGAAGGCAGGACCACCGCGCACTCCTCAGAGGGGCCCATGGCTCTACTTGGACGTATAAGGGAGGGGGGGGTATATCCGAAAGCTATATTGTGGAAGTACGCATCGGTTTCGGTGAAGTGTCATAAGAGAAGCTCTCACAGGTATCTTCCATCGCGAGTAACTGGATGCTTGTCTTTTCCTGCAGCCTTAGATATACAGTTTTCCAGCTGTCTGCTGAAAAGCCACGAAACTGTTATAAGTCAGGTCAAGAAACTGCTATATGTCAAGGTATCACCTTTTTCTTACTTTTCTCATCAGAATTGCGAACCTTTGACCCACCTCTATACGTGAAAGGAAATGGTCCTGGGCACTCCTGGCATATGATTTGATCATGTATTGCAATAGTGCAAATTGATGTTTGATCGTTCAATATTTCATGGTCTAACCAAGATCGATGAACATTTAAAGGTCTAATCAACATTCCAGTAAATTTAATAGCATTTTTTTCGCGTCAGCTGAAAGGTTTCATAAAATATTTATTCTCTTTAACCCCTACAGGGACTAGATGGGTTCATGCTGGCCTTCACCCCCGAGGGAGAGGTGCTGTATGTATCTGAGAGCATAACCCCATTATTGGGGCACCTACCGGTAAGTGTTTGTGTTAACAAAATTACGTGAACTAATTCAAGTCTCACCTTTAAAAGTTAGCCTCATGAAAACTGTATATCTAAGTAGCTGAAAAATTATAGAAAAATTAAATATGTAAAAACTCGACTACTAAAAATCCGATTTCTGAAAAACTCAACTTCTAGCAAATTGACCTCAAAAAGCCCGACCTCTGAAAACAAATCTCTACAACATGATTCCTAAAAATCCGATCTCTAAAATCTCCATCTTCAAAACCTCGACTCCTAAAAATTCGACTTCCAAAAACCGGACTTCTAAAATCTTGACCTCTAAAAACTCGACCTGTTAAAACCCGACTTCTAAAAACTCAACCTCCAAAAATCCGACTTCTAAAACTTGACCTCTAAAAACCATACTGCTAAAAATTCGATATCTAAACACCCAACTCCTAAAAAAATCGCCCTATAAAAACCGCCTTTTAAAAACCTGATTCCTAAAAACTCAAGATTTTAAACCCCGCTATCTAAAAATCTGACCTCTACAAACTCAACCTCTTAACACCCGACTCCTAAAATTTTGACATCGATAAACCCAGCTTCTCAAAACTCGATCAATAGAACCTAAACCTTTAAAAACCCACCCTCTAAAGAACCTGACTGCTAAACAAATGCTTCCTCTAAAATATTTAAACTTTAAGAAGAGACTAGTATTTTTTTACTTTCAATTCAGACTGAATGTAAACCATCGAATAATTCTACACTGATCATTCATAAGCATAACGATTATATGTTATGAAAATTATTGTTCTTACGCGTAGAAATTCAGCTTTAATTGGTGGAGTATGAGCCTCCCAGCGGAGTGTAAAATTTCACAGCACTAGGCATTTCACAGCAGACGTATTTATTCGATGGCCCCCTTCAAGAAGAAGCAGCCTTAAAGCATGAAATTCAGGGCAAACTGGGCCTCAATCCGCAAATCAAACAGTCCGGATTGTCGTCGGTTGAAGCTCAACAGAAAACATTACTCATCCCACTATACAGGGTGTCACATAAAAAAAGCTACCTAAACTTTGAATTGATCTTACTCAATAACTGCTATATAGAGAACTCAGCTCTATAAAATTAGGTTGTTAAACAACTCTTTCACTACATCTCCTAACGGTCACAATTTATTCTCTCCGACGGTGTTCATAATGAAAGCTAATAGAAACATATTTGCGCAGGGGTATAAAATGATTTACGGTCAACGGTTCTAGAAGCATTATTGAAATTGAAATATATTTGCACCAGGGTATAAAATGATTTCTAATCAACGTTTTAAAGAAGCATGATTGAAGTTCAAGAAAAAGAAGTTGAGAGAAAGGATTACGCATGAAGCCGATTTAGTCAAAGGTAATCCAGATGAGGTCAAAAGCGTAATATGAGCAATGAGATCGAAGGCTCGATTATGCTCCAAAAGAAATAGAGGAAATGTGGAAGGTCATTGTGAATAAGGTCCCCTTTGCAAACATTCTCACTTGACATTCTGTGAGATTTATTGTCACTGGTGTAAACTTTAATGACCCTACTGAATGGTAAATTTATTTTGATCGGAATCAACTATTTATAATTTATATGCTGCTCCTAAATAGTTTTTTACCCGTTCGCTAACATGTTTTCGGTAGCCTAATTATTAACATAACTATATAATTATTCTCTGAAGGAATAAATTGAGACCATTAACAGATGCAGTAAAAGATTGCAAAACAAAATACCTTTTACACAACTAATTATCTATTACAATTTTCGAGTAACATCAATTGATAGTCGAGTTAACTTTTTTGTGAGACACCTTGAATTCTAACACACAGTTGTTGCTTGCAGAGTTGGTTGTTTGGTCCGTTTTTCTTTCACGCTCATATGGATTTAGACAGAAGTAAATTCCCGGGTCCGAATACTAAACTAAAGGTAAATTTACCTATCTTCATTAGAAGCGTCCCCTTCTGGACTGATTAAAGTATACCAATGAGCATTTAGGCAAACAATCATCGTTTTGGGATACAGTCTTTCCTGTCTTATGGTCAGACGGGACAAACATATGTCCTGGGTGCATCAAATTATGGTTAACAAATATTAAGAGTCAAAAAGTGTTGTTTATCGCAATGATATGAAATTACTTCATAATTTATTTTGACAGCCAATGATGTTTATGTTTTCATTTCAGGGTTATACTACCTGAAAAGCTACGTCATTAAATGGGAAGGGTAAGAAGGGACGAAGGAAAGGGAAGGGACGAATTACTCTTACATAAAACAAGGGTAAGAGTAATTCGTCCAGATCAAAGTATTGGATGTTCAACGTGAAACGGTAGAAAAGCTGTAAAAAAAGTTCAAAGGAGTTGGTACGACCCGCAATCCACCAGGTCAAGGTAAAAAATTGTCCGTTCGAACATCGCAATTCGTCAAAAAGTCCTCGTCGATCTGGTAGAAAATTTGCCACTTAAGAGCAGGTAAATAATACTTCAATAAGTCGAGTCATGAACGAAAACTCGAGACCTTTGCCGAAAAATTACAGAAAAAGCACGAGCTTCCAGCCACTCGTCGAAGAATGAGACCCGACAGATGGCTACACATTCTCAATGTTATAATGGATTGCGCACTGCATAATTTGGTCTTCACTGTTAAAAGAAAGTCGACGTTCAGCAAAGTTTAACCCATAAGAATGACAGAGTTTGAAGGACCCCTCCCGCTTTAGCTCCTTTACAAAAAAGAATTAAGATCTACAGCCAGGATTAATTTTCCGACATCTTAGAAATAAGACTACTCTCGCGGGCCCGTGGACACTTTGATGGCGAACCTTGAACATTTCAAGAAGATTCGCTCTATCACATGGCTCCAAAATTACTCAAATTTCGAATCAGGCCCACATTCTCGCGTTAATCAGCAAAGACTCGGGGAGTTCAAATCTGCACCCGTTGGGTTTTTCACGGTACATTTTAGAAAGCAAGGTCTGCAGAGGGATCTGAAGACTAAACTGTGACAAGAATGAGCTTTGAAATTCCACATGATACACTGCATGTCTCTTATGGAGCCTTTTAATCGCGATTCAAGGAGCCTTCTAATCGCGGAGGCCGTAATGAATTCAGTCTTTCTCTTAATTTTTAAGACATCTCCTACCAGTAATTTCATCAATTTAAATTTCATGTTCACTACTTTTTCGCTTGGAAACGTAAAAAACTTATGCTGCCATAATTTCCGCATGCCCTATAGAGAGGAAAAACAAAATCAGTGGAAATTGCCTGGGTTTCAGGAATTAGAAAACACTTCAAGTTAAGGTACACTTCTGAGTGGAAAACAAGTATCATACGATGCTCACGGAATAATGCCACATAGGTCGTGCGGGACTGTAGTGGGGAATCGTGAAGAAGATACGGCAATCGATCCAAGTTATCTCAGCAGCAGAGGTATGAGGTGCATAGGGGAATAGTCGGAAACAAGAAAAAGGTTAGCCTGTGTTTATATTGCACCTCAAGCTTATAAGATTTTGTAATAATTTTGTTTTCACCTTCATTTATAATAAAATTAAACAGAGTATTTACGTAATATGAACATTTGCAAGATAGAGTTAAAGTTCCAGAAGAGACGCGTAAATATCCCCAGAAACATTCCCTTCCTACCGCCAGCTCCCTCGGAAAGGCAGTATCGCACATAGAGCGGGCAATAGGCCGCATAGAGGGTGGATAACTGAAGTATAACGAGCGGGGACAATGCAAATGTACCTTACTATTACAATCCCACTTTCATGTTACCCCAAAAATATTTCCACCGTTATATTCCTACTTGACCATTATATGTCAACTTTATATTCCTACGTTCCTTTATACATTGTAAATTATCACATTAGGAAGTTTTTGCACAAGAAATTTGAACCTGGTCTCACAATTTTGACTGCTTCCATGAAAAAATTATATTTCACATTTCCTTTCTTTGGTTCTCAATTTGATAACCTCAAACGTGAACTAATCATCCTACTTTCCATGCATTTCGTTAATATATCGCTGTAACTTATTTTTGTCAATAACTTTAAGATTTGGGCTCTCTTTCTGTATAAAGATGACCTTCCAGCTAGTTTCCGTTTTTGTATCGTACAGAAATTTAGTAGTGCACTGAGCACATTTTCGTATGTCGGCTCTACCAGCCGTACATTGCAAGTCAGACAAGCGGAACATGCTGGTATTAGTCACGGGACTGGAGCTGGAGTATGTCTATCTGTTCTCACATAGATTTCGGATGCATCGTTATAATTTCAGATAGTGACTAGTCATTATTAGGTTCAGCCAATAACTCCGCTGATCTTATAATTTTAGAATCCCTTTTTATACATAAGCAAAAACCGGACCTTAACGACATGCAGAGCGCCCATCCAATCTCATTGTGCGTTAACTCTTCTTTGGCTTCTTCTTTTTTTAGGTACGCTCGCGCGGTCACTAACTTTTCCGTCGTGTGATTTCGATTTCTTCGACCACGTTTTATTAGCCTCATTCGTAAGGTTTGACTTTGTTTGAATACCTTTCTAGATTCCTGTTTTATTCTTTCAGAATTTCGCTGATGATGGGCTAGGGCTTGAAACGGCCAGTTCTGAATTTTTACAAGTATAACGTGATAATGTTTTATAAAGTGGAGTTTACCGCAACGTTTATATTCCTACTATTCCTACCCCCATTGCATATCCTTCATAATGTTTCGACTAACATATTTCTACCGCTAAATTTCCGTATTACATTCATATTTTCTCTCCCTATACAGCATGTACCTTTTCAATATGCTCCTTCGTGTGTCCTATAAAGGGTATGGAAATAATTCATGTTGCCTCCAGATGTGCACCTGACTCACGCGATGTGTATCATCATTAGTAGCTCAGCTCATGTACAAGATATTTCAGAATTCTTCGAGCAAACTTTAACGTGAAATTGATTTCAATTAATCAATCACATTTTACTCTGACGAAGCTTGTTCGAAAATACTCTGCTAAAAAAAACGTAAACTTGGAAGTTTGATCGTGTCGGTTGGAAAATAAATGAAAACCAAAACAAATTTATTATTAAGAACGAACTATACACAGGTTGAATATTGGTTAGGTATTTCCAGTAGGTGTTCAAAATTCCGTCCGTCTGTTGTGATGTATGCGTGGAAGTACCGGCGTAATGATTGCTCAAATGGCTGGTGTCTTAGCATGAGTTGGGTAATCATTGAGCCGGCGTTTCCACGCATGCATGACAGCAGACGGAAGGAATTTCAAACACCTCCAGTGAATACCTATATTACCTTCAAACTCTCTATTTCTCATTTATATTAATAAACTTGTTCTGACTTGATTTCTTACTTTCCTACCAACACACTTTGACTTTCATGTCTTCGCAAATTCTTAACTTAATATTTTCGGACATGCCTTCATAAATTAGATTATTTCACCGAAACGAAACTTCTTTTGAAGTGTGGTCAACGAGTTCTGAAACACCCTGTATACCCTTTATATACGGGTATATGACTGTATGTCTGCCTTCAAAATATTCTCAACACATACCTCACAGTAAGTCTACCTCCAAGATACACTTATCTATTACATAACCGTATACCTCCCTCTGCGCAGAAAGAAGTCACTCACCGCAGCTTAACTGCCTTTATGCGGCCTCAAGACGTCCACTATTTCCTGAACAGTCTCGGGCAGTTAGTCACTGAAAGCCTGACTACCAGTGACCACAGTTACTATTTCGCCGCCAAACAATCGAAGATTGTCGACTGTCCGGTTGGTAATCACATGCACGGAGGGAAGTCCACTTGCTTTGTAGGTCAGAGCGTGGTAAGCCTCGAGGATCATGAGTCAAAGAACCGTGATAACAACCTAATTCAGAGTTGTGCTGACCTCGCCGAAGATTACTCAGATATGGGGAAAAGTTTGCGAGAGAGTCACCAAAGCAAACGTCAAGTGGCTTTAGTAAATCATCTGGATTCTAATTTGACATCGAACACAAAACCTGTCGATATGCCAATGTCTTTCGTGGAGTTAGATTCTTCGATGTCCACTTATCCAGACTCCAACTCAAGACCCATGTCTTCATTTGCTGAGTCTGAGGCGAGATACATGTTGACCATGCAAGGTGGGAAAGAGACAAGGCCCATGTCTGCACCTGGCTATTCTCAGTCAATTTCAACATACATGTCAAACCATAGTAACACTGTGGTAACCCTAAACAGCAACCATGGTAACCCTGTAATAACCCTCAATCCTGCCAGCTGCTTCAGTAATTGTCAACCCGAGGATACAAGTCACATTAAAGGTGGTTTTCCTAACGAGCAGCTGGGGACCAACGATCCTCATGCTCTCCGAAGCTGGAATTGTCCACAATCTCATCCCAAAAACTTCAACAGATATAGCAACCAAGCCCAAATTCAGCAGAAAGATTTCAGTACCTTCAGCAATCGCACCCAGCCTCAACAGAAAGATTTCAACAGCTACAGCTCCCCATGCAGTGTCACTGGTCAAAGCTACCAGACGCTTCTAGTTAGGAGTGACGGAAACGACGGCGACGTCATGGTTAACGATTTTTCCCAAGCGACCGGGAATCCGACAATGAGCTTGGATCAGCAGAAAGCTGTGCCTGGGGACCGCATCTGTAAAAATAATCCTACAATTGACCCAGGTAGGTGTATTTTACACATGATATGCGTTCCCGAGAAAAACTGCGAATATCGCTATTTTTAATGCAGTTGGTAAACAATGAAATTTCTTCATTGTCTTGTCAATTAGTTCTTACATTAGGGTAAACGTTAATCTTACACACATATGTCACATTTGACGGGACGACCAAACTAGTAAAAAATTAGATGTGTTGATCTTCTCTCCTTTTCATCGTTAGATGCACAGTTTGTTAAACTTTAATGCACGTCAGATAAAAAAATTAAGTTTCATTCATTAATTAAGCAATCAATATTTGTGTTTTGATTTCATTTTTGATATGAAAAATATGAATTCTCCTTTTTTGGAAATTTAGGTAGTGTGCCCGTATTCCTCTTAGAGTGTACTGATGTATTATCATAATTATTGATCATGGTCCCATAAATGCATTTCTTAGGACATGAATCGTTTTTTCACCACAGCTACCGTGGTTTATTCAAGGGCTTTGGATTTCATGTTTGCATGGTTTTGCGCTTGACGTAACTTGCTTCAATTGTTTTATTAGTTCATCTACCCCCTAATCATAATATGTTTTTATCAAGAAACCTAAATAGTGACATACGGGAAGTCATGGTCCCTCACCACTATTCCAGGAATTGTCCTCCTTGTGAGCTGGGTGAGGTACTTTAAGTTTCTACCAAAAACTGAGGCATGCTGACAATTTTTGTTCTTATCGATACTTCTAGCTGTATAGGGGAGTTGGTGTAGGCCCATAGAATTCGCGGCCTCAAGTAAGAGGAATCAGTCAAATTTGATGCAGAAACATTCAGTGATGAGTTTAGTTATAAGGTGATGTCTATCATTTTGCTCTCGTTCATGCCCACTCAAAAACGACACTAATATATAGTGTAACTGACCTAAACCTAACATTTTATATTTTTTGTTTACTTAGATCAATTTAACACGCATATTGTGTTTGTTTTTATTTCAATACATACATTGATGAAGTTTCATCATGTAACATCCATAAATGGCTGATTTCATCAACTCACATTTTCTCCCCTGTATTTCTTTGTCTCGAGCAAGTTTTTGCGTGAACAAGTTTTTTCCACCCTTTGTGCTGCATAGCTCGTATGTTAAAGAAAACATATCCCACTTTTCATCAGGTAATCAATATGATGAAAAATTGTGCGTATGACTAAAATGTATTTCATTTAATGTGAGAGATTCTGAAGTCCGGAGTAAATCTGTTTTTAAAGCTGATGTAAATAATTCTTTGTACATACGTGGCATGATCCAAATTCAGTTAGTTCTAGCAACATTTGGCCACTGTCTGCCGATTCCGTTTCTCCTAAGTTTCATGTATGTGATTCAGAAAAGTGTCTAGAAACATTATGCCACAATTTTGCAGGTTGTTAATGTGATGAAAGTTGACGCACATGAATGAATTTAATTTTTTATTAATATATAGTCTATCGGTAAATTCTCAACACGATGGTTATCGCTCATACTTATGCTTTACTACTATATTAATGAATAATAAATATTGTAGAAAAATGATCATATAATATGTTATGATTCTTGAATTGCTATTAAAACTATAAATGGGATCGTTGTCATGTTCACATGAATTAAAAAATTAAATTTTTGACCAGTGTATAGGAGCATTAAAGTTTTCCAAGAGACCTGAGTAATTTCACATTACACAGTTAATGAGAAGTTCTGCGCAAGCAGCTCAGCTAATGTATTCTTTTTATACGCACGAACAGTATCATGTAATTGAACTTGCTCAGATGCTATTATGAAAAACTTTAATAGATTTGTATTTGTATTCAGATCCAATTAATGAGTTTTGTTTCTTGGTAGTGAATTTTTAAACAACAAAATTTTTTTTCAATGTGTGTTTGTCTAACATAATTTGAACTTTCCACGATTATTTCGAGAATGTAAAGGAATTTACAGCAACACTCTGCAAAATCCGTTAAAAAAAGGAGCTACCAATTCAAGGGAAGAAACCGTTTTTTTATTATTTTTTGCTTCACTTAACTGTAACTATTCGAATAGCCCCTATTGCCATGTGAAACCAGATTTATTAAGAGATATGTTGAAACATTTTCTTTCCTATTGCATATAAATGAAAACTAGAGATTGCGTTTTAATAAATGCAATTGTTGGCTTTGATATCCTTACCTTACGCTTCGATTAGGTGTGAAAGCGAATCACGTAGTTATGTTAGACTTTAAGAGCATTCTTTATTTTTTCGGCAGATTCAGTTGATCTCTCTATACTTGTAGACTTAACTACTTGTAAAGCTGACCAGGTCATGCAGTGGTTTCATCGTTTGTCATTTTGTTAGGAATTTCTAATTCCCAAGATATGGTTATTTCTTCTTTTAAGGTGCACTTTCCTACGCTCTGTTACTATTTTCACCCGAGTTCGACTTATTCATTTTAGGGGCCCAGCATAGGACAATAAAAGCACGGACACGGCTGCGCACATCAAGCGTTTACATCGAGTCTGACGCACGTACTGCTGCCATCTATACTAATTGACAACCTTTATCCTTCGCGGTATTCTTGACCATGTGGCAGAAATAATTTGTGTTACTTGAGGACTTGAAAACAAAGTTCGTCCATCAGGACGAATCCCTGTAATTGGAACATTCTGAAGGGTGACCTATCACCATGGTGCACTTTCTTGACATCCTTAGCTAGAAACGCCATGGAATCTAAGAGGAACTTAGGCAAAAGGCATTAAATTTGATCAATTTTTCCTTATCTTCAAAAAATTAATTTTACCAGCTTGCAGTGAGTGGAACCTCTGATGCTTGTATATAAATTTGGCTTTATATAGTTTCTGATACTGACGAAAATGTTATGGACATTTCCCATTTGTAAAAGGGCAATTACATATTGAAGCAAATGCATGCCAGGGTGTTCTGAGAAACGTCATCGCAAGTCCTAAAACGATACCAAAGACAGAGGAATCTCCTCTGCCATCTACAGCAAACGATGCGTGGTAAATATAGACCTCCCAATAAGCGCGAGACGTTCACTTCAATTTATGAATGTTCTTTATAATAAACAGCCAAATTAGGCTATTTCAAATTTTGGCTATGAAGAATCATGAGAAATAAAGATAAGAAAAGTTTAACTATTCACGTACACGTTCATACATTTTAACAATGAATAATATAAATGATTCTAACAAAATTTCCTTCAGTAACAGTTTTAGCTCATGTACTTTTTCCTTTGAGGGATTGAAAAAACAAAAAATTAAAAGACATCATCTTGTCTATCCTTGCCGTATCGAATCGATGGGACCTAAGTAGCTCTATAGGGATAACGGCAACCACAAGGGTAAATACAGCTGCAGTCTCTTCATAGTTTGCGTACCTCACTCGTCTCAAAGTTGCATTGCGTGTGCAGCTGTTCTCGTTGTGTCATTTCATTCGTGTTTGTGCTGTCAACTGATCATCAGAGCTCAGTATAGATCAGCTCAGCAGTGTCATGCTGTTTCGTTCAAAGTTTTAGTAGAATCGTTAACCAAAACGTTTTCGATACAACATGTGCGGTACACTAGTCGACTTCTAAAACCTTCCGCGACTAGTTGTTCAATACAACAAATTTCGACTTGATTGTATCTGGATGGTTAAGCAGCACTAGGTCAAAATCAATCATCAGATAATAATAAAACTGATGGCATAGTGAGTAATTGTGAGTCGACTTAATCCCGACGTACGAAATAACGAAAAGTTTCAAGTGATCATTTATTCTTAGATTTTAAGCTAATAATTCATAAGCTTTACCCGCGGCTTGAATAGTGTTAAAATGTTCATTTGGCAGCGTGGACACGGTAAAAAAGACTCAATAGAGATCAACGGTGCATACGACGGTAATTTATGGTGCATGTACAGGAAAATAGTGACGTATCATTGACTATGCATGTACGGCATTTTTCCTTGTGATTGCCGTTGTGTGATTCTGTTAGAACAAAATCAACTGTATTGATTTCATATTACATTACGATAGAACATCACCATTTTATTTCACATTTTTATGATCGCATGGTCGTTCTCGTTAGGTGTGGAAGAGTCCCAGTCCCAGTATGAATCTTGCGTGCTTTTTCGGCCATCGTAGATGCCACTAAGAAGAGTGTGAATAAAGTAATGAGAAGTAATGACACGTAGCGGAGCGTTTTATCTGACAACAGGGCTGCGTTTTCCCCAACATCTGGTCTGCAATCAGTGAGAGTGTAGCGATTATTGGTCGCTAACTATGGCGTGTCCAAC
>VOMN01017920.1:0-10943 GCA_014899125.1 Orchestia grillus
AAACCTAGAAGAGTTTCATATCCCAAGTGTGTGAGTTTCTGCAATGTCTTCCTTGCAACACGCAGCCGCGCATTATCGCGAAGCAGAATTAGGTCACACCCATTCTTAAATAGCGTTAGACCGTTGCGGTACTGACACCAGCAGGCTGACGTTTTTCTGACACTTTGACGTGGATTTTGCTCAACATTTGCTTTCAGTTGTTCGTTCTCTTTCACTGCCCTTCCCTACTCTCTGATCTGCAATGCTGGCATCATTATTTGAAATTTCTGAAACCATGTTCATACAGACCGATCATTTGTGGACTCTTTACACGCGCTTTGTTTGTATTGGCATCAGTTTGGGAGGCACTAAGCTTAAATTTCACAAATTCGTGCAAGAAAAGTAAGCGTAGGCTTTTTTTTCCTTTTCATAAATAGCCCCTCAGCGGGCATAGAATTGTTCATAGGCTATAGGATTAGGTTAGTTAGGTTTGTCTATCCTTTGTTTTGGGGACTAGCGTCCCCAGGGAAGCACTGTTAGGCTACCTCAGATTTAGATAGGCCTTCGGGACTTCTATCTCTCGGGCTTACTTTACTTCTTTCCGTTTTCATTCCTTCTTCGTTATTTTCTATTTGTCTTTTCTTCCTCTTCCTTCTTAACTTGCTGTTTCTATGCGCAAGGGATTTTTTGTTGGAGCACACCTTGTGCGTAGATTTCCCGTTCTCTAAGTCCATACTACATGGTCCATACCTTTTCGGCGCGAGATAGAGGTACTGAAGCGCTGTCTGAAATGAGTTGAAAATGATGAATCAACTCCCAATAATTCGCAGGTATATCAAAATTCGCCTGACATTTGCCGAGAATTTTTGCTAAAGTGGCATTTTCACACAACGCTTGAATCGACCATTATTTTTGTAACTACTTAGTACGAAATTGAGCGATTATATGTTGACGTCAATCTGGCAATGAACTATTACCTTACATTGCATATACATCATACCTTTAATCCTAACTCATTCGGGATCATGGCTATTGAGTCGTTGATATAGACGTTTTCATACGGGCTATTTAATTTAGTTCTAGCATGATTTACTCTTCATAAGGGAGTTGAAAGGGTTTGTTACTTGACCATCAAAGTGCTGTTTACTAGGAATTTGTAGGATGTAATACTAGCCATGCTTGTCTCGTTGTCCGGAGTTATTGTATTGCGAACGTCTCACAAACTGAAAACTGGATTCCATCCCCTTTCTTCCTCTGGATAAATGTGTGTATTTTACAGAGCAGAATATACGAGCCTGTTAATTTATATACCTCGACGCTCTACTGAGAGATTTAGCGAATATGTGAAGTATGTTAAAATTTCAGAGGATCCCGTAATTTGGAAGTTAAAAGAATTGTTACAATTTGGAGCAGTGCATTAAAAATTTGGACTGTCCATTATCTTTTGGTATTGCATTCATCAATGGAGTGTTTCATACGCAATTGTACCTAATGAAATGATGTATAATGTTTGTCACTTCATGGTAATTATATCGTATTCGAGTGTCAAGTTTCTCAGAATTTCCATGGAAGTATTTGTAAAGTTGTTACTTATATTCATCTTCTGCGTAATTTGAACTAAATTTAAGTTGCCATTTAAGAATGTTGGTTCGGGCGTAATTCATTTTGGGAAAGTTCGGCTATTAACTTTTAAATTGCTCAGCTTTTGGTATTTCATAAATATCGAAAAACTACGGAAAAATATCCTTGTACCATCCCCATCAGTTGAGCTGATAACTGATGAATTCATTAATTAATTCCACCATTTATGGTATGTATTGAAGGTCATTGAATGATATTTTACTGTATCAGCGAACGAAAAGCTGCCGACGGACTTAGTTTGTCACCGCTTGTACAAATTTATGAACTTAATTTATGGTTGTTCAGAAATTATCCTATGGAGCAAGATTTATTAATTGAGGAGAGTTGTCTGCAGTTGATTTTTTGCCTTTGAATTTGGAAATTGAATTATTAGACCGTGTACGCTGTACATACCGCAGGAGCAAGCACGAGTGTCAGTGCAGCGGAGAGGTTGTGGCCAGGCTCTCCAACACCTCGTCCGTCACTTCGGGGACCTACTTCCTGAGCGTCTGCCAGTTTTGTGGGGCATGATCTATCGGCCTCTCATCACTCCTGACTCCGTGCACAAGTCCATGGCCAACGAGAGCCGCTCATCCGACCCTTCCCAAACCTCAGGGTCTTCTGATGGCAAGAAAAAGAAAAACTCGAGCGCATCTGTTGCGTCTTCACCTCTCGCTAGCTGCCCCTTCTCTGTCGCTAATCTGCTCAGTCGATCCCCTCCCCATGCGGGGAAATCTGGCTCTGTGGCTACCGAGGCTCTCAAAAATGGTCATTCTCCTTCTGGCTGCGAGACACCCCCTCGGCTCGAGAGGAACTGTCCTTCTCCCAATGGGGATGTCAAAGCACAAGACATCATCAACTGGCTCCAGCTTTTAGAAGTGGTCATTCCTGTCCTCCATTCTTCTCTTCTCGATAAGGTTGGTTTTTGATCAATTTTCTCGCACGTTATGTTTTGAAATTTAGCTTCAATTTTTACTATATATATGCGTGGTTGACTTTTTTACCATTTATTTGCGTGGTTGACTTTTTTGCTCTTTATTTGCGTGGTTGACTTTTTTACTATTTATTTGCGTAGCTTACTTTTTTGCTATTTATTTGCGTAGCTAACTTTTTCACTATTTATTTGTGTAGCCAATTTTTTCACTATTTATTTGCGTAGCTAACTTTTTCACTATTTATTTTGTCGTTTAGATGAACAGGTTTCCGTTAAGTTTAGGATATTTGATTGCCGTGGTTTCACTACCTGAATTTTTTGAGATCGAGGTGAACCAATCGATTGAAAACTTACTTTCCTGCGATCGTATATGAAATAAAAAATGCGAGCATTTTATGCACTTATGAATAATGGTGTGAGACGGGGCCCCTGAACATTGCAGGTGTGCCAGTACCTGGGCTCACTGGAGCTGCTGCTGTATCACCGCTACTGTGCTGTGCGTCATATGGCCGCCCGCACCCTGGCTGCCCTGGTGCACGCTCGGCCGGCGCCCGTCATGGTGTACCTGCTGCAGCGCCTCCTGCCCGCCCTCTCCGACGTGCACAGCGTCGTCCGCAGGCAAGGGGCTGTGGAGTGTCTACACATGGTTGTCGACAAGCTCGCCTTTGACGTGCTGCCTTACATTGTGCTACTGCTTGTGCCGCTGCTGGGTGAGTATTTTCTGCTGTCTATTTTTTTCAAGTGTGCGTTTAAGAATGTTGCAAAAAAAAATTAGGTCTCTAAAAGTTGAATATTTTTCATTGAATAGCTGTCTACAGATTTTATCTTTAAACGGTGAAATCGAAACGCAAATGATGCACTCTTAGGGGGGCATAGGCTAGGTCATAAACAATAGGGTAGGGTTAGTAAGGTTTGCCTATCCCATGCTATGGGAGTGGCGTCCCCAAGGGAGCACATTTAGATTACTTCAGCTATAGCTAGGCTTTCGAAAATTTTATTTTTCGTGCCCACTTGACTTGCCATTTTCACGCCGTATTCATGTATTCTTCACCTATTGTTGCTTATCTTTTCTTCCTCTTCTTCCTTAACCCGCTGTTTCTATACGCTGATAACCTTGAGTGGGGCACACTTGTGCATGGATTCCACGTGAAGTCCATGCTAAAGGGTCTCTTCTCTTCGCTCTCTTGAGATGGCTTTCTGTGTGGCTAGGGAGCTTTAAACTTACTTATCAAATAAAAATTTGAATGATACGTCAATTTCGTCTTGCTCGTACGTTAAAGTGTAGTGACTCAACGCAGCACTGCATAATAATTTGTCAAGTTGAAAATAGTGCTAATGGTTGCCAATTGTCCGAAATTCAGTGTCGGCTTTCTATTAATGAAAAATTCTGATATAGATATTGAGTGTTCCCCTGAGAAATTAGTGAAAAAAATTACCTTCAAAGTAAGACTTGTGCTTCTAAATCAGAGCTCGTTTACAGGTTGTTGTGGTTAAGAGCCTAGATCTTATTTCAAGTTTACAGCTTATTATGATAATATTACGTTAATTTGAAGGAGATCCGCGTCACCTATTTGCGAATACTTATACGACAGATCGTTCTTTGCCTAGACGAGACCGAGTTGTAGTTACCGACATTGTGTGGGCAGGCAGCAGCAGCGACTCAGACAAGAGCGTGAGAGCAGCCGGCAGCGAGGTGTTCGCGTCACTCATCCGTCTGCTGCCGCTAGACGGGTGTGTGCCCGACCCACCTGACATGCCCGCTGCTCTCTGCCGCCAGCGCGAGGAGCACAGGGCTTTCTTGCAGCAGCTCATGGATGGCAAGAAGGCGCATCACTATCCCCTCCCTGTTAAAATTAATGCTGAGCTACGCTTGTATCAGCAGGTATTTGTTTTGTTCTATAGATGAACAGGCTTCCGTTAACTTTAGTATTTATGATTGGCGTTAGCTTTGGGTAAAGTGGTGAATGAATAAGCAAAATTTTCTGCTTATAGCTCTAGTGCATAAATATAAGTATATCCAATTTTGGCTCAATGACCACAACTTCTTTCAACTCGGCTTAATTGAAATTCGATAGTTTTATGCAGAATACTTGAAACAGCAAATACCATGCAAATTTGATGGTGAAAGGTTTATTTCTAAAATATTTTGGATTTTAAAATCAAAATTCCCTGGCAGATCAAATGTAAGAGGAATTTTGAAAAAAACTGCCATAATGTAATCTGTTGTCAGCAGGCATTAAATATTCGCTTTGATAGCCAATTTATGTCAAGATGTTGCGCTTTATATTACTTTTCCTCTTATTTTATGCGCTTTCCCCTTAGCGGAAAGATAATCGATGTGTAATGTGCTGCTGTCCTCACGAAATTCTGGCTCAAATTTCTGTCTACTTTCAATTCATGTTTTCTTATGGTGGTGTATAGTGCCACAATATAATTTTCCTTATGGTGTTACCGTGCTTCTGAAATGATTTATTTTTTTTTGTTGACTGGCGCATTCGACAAGTTTGTGTCTCTTCAATGGAACTCTTCAATTTAAATATTTTAATTTGCATGTCCTCTGAAAATCGATACATTTACTTTTCACTTTTGTTATCTGTATAACAAACTTCAAGTTTCAAAGTAATCACACAAATATTTTTCCTTCGTAATATATTGATTCTTGAATTCTTTCAATATTTCAATATTTTAAATTTTATTTCACTGTGAAGAGGCTGTCGCTATTTAAAGTAGAAAAATTGACCGCATCTAACTGTTTCTCTGTGTTCTTTGTAGGCTGGTGGGAACTATGAAGGAACTTAGAGTTTCAAAGTCATTATGGGAATATTACTTTCTCGCAATATCTTGATTCTTAAGCTCTGTCAATATTTCATCGTGGGAAGGTTTTCGCCATTTTAAACTAGAAAAATTGACCACATCCAAATGTTTCTCTGTGTTCTTTGTAGGCTGGGGTAAACTGGCTAGCATTCTTGCGAGATTTTGGTGTTCACGGCATCCTGTGCGACGACATGGGCCTGGGCAAAACGCTGCAGACAATCTGCATCCTGGCCGCTACCCACCACGAACACAGGGCTAAACAGCAGGTAACGGGGCTGTGCACGCAGAGTGCGCTGCTGTGTAACTCCTCCTCTTGGTCGAATGCTTTATTGAGGCTTCTACTTCTTTGACTTAAATTATTATGTCGGCATGGAGTAGTCAGAAGTGTGCTGGCGAGCTGGGCAATGTTGGGCAGTACATCTGAACGTGCTTTGTGCTGCCCTTCACTTCATAACTAATATGCTCCCCTCACGAGGCATAGGATAGGCAATAAGGTTAGGTTAGCTAGTTAGTTTTATTTATCTTATGCTATGGGGACTGGTGTCTTCAGAGGGACAGTTGTTACCTCAGCTACAGCGAGGCTTTTGGGAGTTCTATTTTTCGTGCCTACTTTGCTTCTTTCCAATTTCATATATTTTTCTTGCTGAATGTTCTATATCTTCCTTTCCTTTCTTAACTTGCCGTTTCTATGTCCAGAGAATCCTGTGTGGGAGCACCCCTGATCCGCGTTTTCTAAAGTACTTACTATAGGGTCCCTCATTTATTTATGCGGTATTTACGTTCATAAAGGATCCTCTCGCGTGGTTGTGATTCTCGGCCATGTGTGTAACGTTGAGTTTTGTTGACGGTTGAATCGGGGCTGTATAGATATCACAGTATGGGCACCATGAAGTACTACAGTCTGAATCTGACTGTTTTTAGGTTAGCTATGTGTAAGGAACTGATGTTGTTTCTACCTCGGTGCTGAGGTGCTTTATGCAAATGACTCGTGTTTTGACCTATGTTATGTATTGCAGTTGAAACGTGATATTTGAAGCTCGTTGTGCAGTGTGTCATGTCACTATGTTCTATGCTACTGCGCAGGCCGCTGGGATTGACGCAGCAATGATGCAGTCTTTGGTTGTTTGCCCTCCTACTCTCAGCGGTCATTGGGTCTACGAAGTGAACAAGTTTGTTTCGGACGATCTGCTGAGGCCCTTGAACTACACCGGCGTCCCTGCCGACAGAATTAGGTTTGTAAGCACCCTTGTTAGTAAAGGGTTCTCTTGTCTTGCTAGGTTTTTGCTTGCTGTTAATTAAGTTTAGGGGACGCGTAACTTCCGAAAAATCTCCAATGTTGAGTCGCAGACTATGAAACTCATGGATGTACCCTTTGTGAAGGGCACCAAGAAGTTTTGCTCCCTAAACTCTTAAACGTTGTGGTCTTGAGCATCTTCATATCGTTCGTACTGCGTCAGAAGGACACGAGCAGGACGAGTGTAACTGCAATTTTCCATTTTGGGACGGCCTCGTAGCGGCTGTGGAACATTGGGGTAATTACTTGGGGCTGGGAAATATCTACGTAGAAAATGGAGAAAATTTACTATTTTGGTATGGATCACGGGAAAGGAATTTTATGATGGAAATTTTTCACACAGTTGATACTAGCATGAGAAAATGCTGTAAAAAGTATTCCAGAATATGAGTGAAGCAATTTGGATAGTAAACGCTGTAACGTTTTTAATTTCCAACTCATTTTATTTTCTGAGGTAGTGCCGTCTTCATTTTATTTCTGTTAACCCATTGCAGCTGAGAAGGACCATATGGTCCAGTTTCATGAGGATGCTGTTAGTTTTTCATCAAAAACTGGATGCAGTCTTATTCCACAGGTATATAAGCTACAGCTTATTTTCCCTGCAAAGCTAAATGCAGCATTATAGCCAAAATAATACGGACTGTAGAAGTTTGTTGGTAAAAATTTGTCGAAAATTAGTTGATGCATTTAATTTTCATGGTGTTTCGATGAGAACGGGAATAAATTTTTCTTGGTTGTTGCGTTCATTTTTTCTACTTCTGTGATATAACAGCTCGTAGAGTAAAACTGATATATTGGTTAATTTCTTGAATAATTCCAGCGTTAATTGGAATGAACGGGTATTTATATTTTAATAATAGCCGAGACTAATGGGGCATGTTATCATTTCGTTGTTCCCTTTATTTCCCTGTAATAATAGGTAAATTGAGACTGATGCTTCTACATTTCTTGCTAAAAACGCCATCAGTTTAGATTTGGTTTTCATCAGTTTGCAAGAGGGCAATTGTTTTAAAGATGTCTCATCACGAGGCAAAGAGGTTATCAGTTCCCTCGCTTCAGGGATTGGTTATTCCAGTTATTACCTATTTGTTTCAACTTAGGGGCTCTCCTCGATTGTGACGTTTCGCTCATTCGGCCTACAATGCCTCGAGTCACTCGGTCTAGCGACGTGCGCTCCCTGATTATGGCATTAAATGTATCAAGTATTCAGCTAATGCTAGAATTAAAATTCAAGCAAAAACAATGCGCTTTGCAGGTCTACAGTCAATCGTCATTTGATGCATTTGCATTAAATGCTCTTAATTTTTCATGAATTAAAGATTGCTGTCACGAGGAGTGCTTCTATTAACGAAGCATTTCATGAAATACCGCCCTTAATTTCAGTAAGTTTTTAGAAGATCGTTGAGATTCCTCCCCCCCTCCCTCTTGTGTACTTACTCTTTTTCAATTCTATTGTATTTTACAATTATGTTCTTAAATTCTCTAGACGAATTTTGGGTGCTTGGATTGGAAACATGATGTACGTTTTTTGTTTGCAGATTACGCGAGAAATTCTCAACTCACAACCTGATCGTGGCGTCGTATGACATCGTGCGCAACGACGTGGACTTCTTTGCCGACTTCCAGTGGCTTTACATCGTTTTGGACGAAGGCCATGTTATAAAAAACACCAAAACAAAGGTGGCAACTGCTAATGACCACCTTGCTTAGTGTTGCAAAAGTATTGGAAGGGTCAGATTGGCTGTGTACTTTAGACAGGCGTTTCAGGTCTACCTGAAATTGAATTAAGATCCTTCCCAATCCTTCTGTTCATACTGCATTTTATTCTTCGATATTATTTTCTTGGTTGATTCGTCCAAAAACGCTTCAACGCGTCGCTGTAGCTCCAGTAGTCAGCTGTGATAGCGGCTAATTAGTTCGAGGTACAAATTAAGGTGGTACGAGCTTAGTGGTACCAAGGCTCGGAACCTGTCACCCCATTTAATCAAATTCAATGCCTTAAAGATCTTAATTTATTCCAAAAACGTAACTTACTCTGATTATGCTGAGAATTTTTTCCGAGTAGGATTAAGTAGCGAGTCAGGGTGACTGTAAGACACAGTGTCCCATTTTATTCTCACATTAATCAACGCGCCACCAATGGTATAAAAAAATTGCAATAAATCTTATTCATCTATGTTGTAAGTCACAGTTCAGGCATTTATGTTGCAAAATATTAACCCTGATGTAATGAAGGATCTTGCTGTGCTTTCATTCCAATTTTTAATGGGATGGTTTTCTTAGATAGCTTTCTTTACAGATTCTGTGTGGAATTTTCTGTTTCTAGTTCTGTAAGCATTTTTCCCTCTATCTCTTCATTTTATTAGGACAGAAGATAGGATATCAGGCAAGTTCTAAACATTTTTTGCTAAAGTTTATTATGTCATCTAGGAAACCTACGTTGAGTTTAATTCGATTGTACTTAAAGACTTCAACATACTTCGTTTCAGATATCTCTTATTGACTATTAAAGTCGATAACGAAAGATTTCATATTCGAATGGTAGTTTCTTATTTTTACTTTCGAAAAGGTGAAAATGCTGCTAAGACTAGACTTTTTAGTTATGTTTCGTGATGATGCTGCAAGTGAAACAACAAATAGAAGTTGATTTGCAAAGTTTCAACTGAAAAATTTAGTTTCAGAGATAAACCATCATGGTGGATAATTTGTCTACGCAAAATTTCATGTTTCGAAAACAAAACAGAAGATGGACTAATTATTAGAAGCGGAGAACTTCTAGAAAATTTAGACGTCTCCAGAAGTATAGTCGGTTTTTTCTGCAAGTATAAAAACTGCGCGTAACTTTCCAGATAACATATTACAAGATAGCATTTTTTTATTGCAGTTTTTAAAGTTGTCTCAGAGAACGATTTTCAAGCTTATGCGTCTTTTTTCACGTGATAAGTAACTCTGGTCAGGTTTGTGTTACAGCCAGTCAGTTGTAACTGTAGGCATTGGACAGAACATCGCCTTGAGTCTAACAGTGGGCACGGTTTGCAGGCGTACCAGGCGATCAGAAGACTGAGAGGGCGCCACCGCCTCATCCTCTCAGGGACGCCCATCCAGAACAACGTTATGGAGCTTTGGTCGCTTTTCGACTTCCTCATGCCCGGCTTCCTGGGCTCTGAACGCCAGTTCACCCTCAAGTGAGTCGTCAGCTCCTGCTCGTCGGATAGGCGAGTGTTTTTCTTTCGATGTTAGTTCTCCTTTTGTTACTGAACATTTATAATAATTGAAAGTGTTTTTGTATTTCTCTTGGCAATTTTTTGAAGGATTTTATTATTTTTCTCATCACTTGTTACGTCTCGGAACGTCGATTGAATAAACCGAGTAAACAGCTTAAAGCTTATAGCCTACACATCTTCTTGAATATTTTCTTTTGTTTTCTATGAGAAAACGATTTTCGCCATCTCGTAGAAAAAGATCGAGAATTTCATCGCCAATTTTGATATTTTCTACTCGATTCAGAGTGTACCCTGGTTGCTTCTGGCACCCGAAGGGTGCATTAGCCACTCGTGTTAGTCGAAGTTCCGGACATGCGAAGTGTTGAAATGAAGAATTTTTCAATTCTCAAGAATTTTTGTTCCAGAAATTTCGGCTCCGGCAAAGGTGGTAACACTGCCCGGCTGGGTCCGCACTCCGCAGAGCATATCAAATGGCGAGCGGCGTAGTGTTTCACTTTCATACCTTCGTTCGCCTCCGTGGCGGATGGTCATTCTCTTGGAGCTCTTGCTCCCGTCACCTTTTTTACCAGCAGATTATGAAATCTGCACCCATATCTTGGGTTACTTGTACCGATGAAAACCCTGCAGGTTCCTAAAGAAAAGTGCCCCGTCTTCCCTCGCATTACATGCGTGTCATGTACATCGACGGGCTCGACACTGCTCCCTTGACGTACTACTTAGATTCCATCGAACTCTATTAGTACTATAGGAGCAGAGGAGGTCTGCTCCTTAGCGGACAAACAGTGAAACCGGCTCTGGCCCTTTTCCTCCTCCTCTTACGCCGGCTAAACACTTGGTAACCCTCTCGTGCCCCTATACTCGAGACTTGCTAAGACCAGCCGAGTTTGCCCTTTCGCGAACTCAGCAACCGCGGTCTCTCCCGAATTGTCAAAAAAAGCAGCAGCTACACTCGTGCCTCCTCACTCAAGCTTACTCATCACCTCTTGCCGTACGTGAGCTTCGCAACCGCGGCCTCTCCCGATTTGGCAATAAAAAATACCGTCTTCCCTCGCATTGCATGCGTGTCATGTATATCGTC
>VOMN01017921.1:2671-46274 GCA_014899125.1 Orchestia grillus
ATCTAGGCGTCAACAGCATAAATCTAGGCGTCAACAGCATAAATCTAGGCGTCAACAGCATAAATCTAGGCGTCAACAGCATAAATATAGGCATCAACAGTAAAGATCATCAGCAGGACTCTAGGCGCCAACAACAAAAAAACTGACTATCAACGACAATAATCTATATTGTAAGAGGTTCTTCGTAATTTGGCCCGCGGGGTACGAACGAAATAATTAATTCGACTATTAGGTATAGGTTTACTTGTGTACCGACACTCGTATATTACTTGTGCAATATATGTAATATTGAAACCCTCATATTAAATAAATCCCTAAAATTATCAATCCGAGTTTAGAGAATGAGCAAACACAAAAGAATCATGTCCACCTTCAAAGCGCGAAAGTGTCTGCGAATCCAAACCTGACTTTGTTGTAGAACAACCGAACCATGGAGCAGCCTAACACAGGGATCGTGTGGACACAATCTTGGTGAGATGAACGAAAATATATGAACGAGTCTTCGCGTCCACTTCAGCGCACACTAACTCCCAACCCTGGCGATCACGGGCAAGTTTCGGGAGAATTGGATATTGAGAATCTATGTTCTGCAATATCGTTTGAACTCATTTTCGTTAAGTAGCAGAAATCTTTTGTTGGCTCAAAATTACAACTCCTGCCGCTCCCCAGCCCCACTCGCTCACACTCTTACAAGGGCGGGATCTCATGTTTTGGTCGTCATGATCAGTGCAGGGTCGAGCATTAATGATAAAATTTGTAATATCAATCGCCATAATACAACCTACCACACCGCAACCTAACCTTCGAGGTTAAGGTAGTTCTGACCAAATGTGCGATAGAATTCAGCCAATGTGCAGTAGATTTTGACACGTGAGCGGTAGATTTTACCAAATTTACTATAGATTTTACCAAAAGTGAATTATATTTCACAAAATGTACACACAATGGATTTTCTAAGTACTTCTTCGACCTCCCCCTCTGTCCTATAACCAACCATTTCCGACACTTTGCTCTTAAGTCCACGGACAACTCCCGCCCTGTTCACGGTCAGGGCTGTAGGGAGGGTCGGCCTAAGAAGACCTTACGTCAAGTCAAGCACGAAGCGAATTCATAAGCTTCCAAAAAGGTCATTGAAAACCGTTTTCAGCATTACATTTCGTATGCAACACCGGACATGGCAATCTAAATTCTCAAAATTCAAGAGCAACATTAATTTCTTAAGCTCAGGGTACTCGTTGAAATACGTTTGCAATATTCTTACTCCTGTATCGCTCATCCTTTTTGTAATTTAGAAAGACAGGAAAACTAACGCAAGGAAAGGTTAGATCGCTCCCAATCCCGTCAAGTTATCTCAAAAATAAGAGCTGTACGCGTTCCTTGTCCTGGCATGAAACTTGTGTAATACCTGAAACAAACTCTCGTCCCTCCATTCCCTCCTCCATTCGTTAGAAGTGAGCAGTTTGGCACAAAATGTAGTAGTAGCAGTAGTAATCGTAGTAGTGATAGTACTAGTAGTAATACCAAGGTTACTAGCGCTTCGACGATATGGGTCATATCGTATCGAATTCATAAATATATTTCACCATTCATAAATTAATAAACACATATTATCAAACAAAACAAAGTTTAATATAAGTTTTCTGTTTCTATAAATAGTTATGACTAATGTAAAAAGTTTCTACATGGCAAAGGCACAGAAATCAAATTGTTCGTGATTGAGATCCTTTCTCCAGCTATAACAGTCATAGTGTGAAATGTGAACAACGGTGGAATCATGTAATATCCGGAAACAAATACAGTGTAAGTCAAGTTATAATCACACAATTGAGTTCGTTACTGTAAATCACTTCATGTCGTGAGAACATAAGGATCTGGAGGCACATTTCTGCATAACGTACGTTGACAAGTAGCAGTCTTGGCAAGACAATATGCGCTACTAATCATAAATGGCAACATTTAATTCAACAGTCTCAACAAGGACAGCAATCTGCCGTAGGCCCCAACATCCCCATTTCGTCGATAGCAAAGATCTAGGTGTCGACAGCAAGGATCATCAGCAGGAATCTAGGCGCCAACAACAGAAAACTGTTAATGTCAGTGCACGCTTTCCAGACCTGCCGACTGGCAGGCAGTAATTTGTTTCACAGCCTCACCTTCGTTTGACGACGCCCGTTACCGCGGGTTAGTGACGGTGAGTCAGCTTCGCTTGGAATTTCTTCGAGAACTTTTCATGTGCCAACGCAGAACTACGCTGCATAGAAATTCACCTTCGTCAAGCTTTCCGCACCCGCAACCATTCTGAGCAACAACCGACAGCACTCCATCAATTAACCCCTATCCCCCCCTCGCCCCTCCACCAGCAATCCGTGTTTTTCTCTGTCGGAACAGGAACTTGCACAAGCGCAGGTTGCAACCTAAGGTTGGTTATGGAAGCCGTTAAATGATCGGTCAATGTGAGCTCTTAGTTGAACGAAAAGTGTTTTTGTCGAGCAGCTTCAGACTCTTCATTATTACCAGAGGTGGGCAGCGCTACTTTGAAATGTAGCGCTGCCCAGCTCTGATTATTACTTGAGATATAATCAGTTCAGGGGTCTGTGGTTACGTCATTGCTCTTAGAAAAAATCTGAAAAATTCAAGTTTCACAACGCGCAACCAGTGGGGCACGAAGAGTAACCAACAAATTACCACCAATTTCAAGCGTCAAAACATTGAAACTCAAACGACGCTAACAAAAAATAGCTCGAGGTTTCAGTTCTGATTTTCCGCGTGGTCGCCCATTGAGCGATGCAACCTTTATTTATTCCAACACGTTTTACCGTTGGGTTTTAAATGCCTTACAACTACTGGTGTGGTGGGGGATGTGAGGAATGTGTGGTTTAAACTTCCTTTTCCAAGGGAAGTACTCCGTGGTCACGTGAAAAGCATCACCTGAGCCAAGGCTCGAACCCTTGTCTATCCGGCTGTGAGGCCGTCACGTTCACCACTACACCATGGAGCCCACATGCAATAACGCTATAGAAACTCCTCCGGGAAAATAAAAATAATTGGAAAAAACTGTCCTCTTCTAACAATTTAGACAGAATAGATTCAGCATGAAAAGTATGGCTAAGAGAATCACGTCAAGAGAAATCACACACTAGAATTAACTGTCCAGCACTTACAGAAACCAAACGTTTCAAGTCGCGAGACTAATTGTGTGTGGCATACACTTGTGACAACTACACATAACTGGCTGCACATTCATTGGAAATACTCGTGCACAGAATACACAGAAGACAACAAAGTATAAATACAAAAAAATTGAATAATATAAATTATCATCTTCTAATCAGTTTCAGCAGAAATGCACTATCAGTGTCGTTAGGTTTAGGTTTTTGCTTATAAATCTATAATGACTCTAAGTGAGCAAACTGTAAAAATTAGAGTTAAAATTTAAAACATGAAAATTTTCTGCATCCAAAGATCTGCAGCTTCCGACACGACGTCCAATTGCTGCCAGAGGTAATTCACTCAGATGTTTCCGAGTTCTATGACTACGTCTCAAAAACACATACCTGAGTGTAACCTGAAGCTTTTTTTGTTACTAATAATTTTGATGCACTGCAAATTGAATGCCTTCGTTTCTATATAGGTTGCTCTAGAAGCCTTATAGCTTATTCTGGCCCACATGTGGTGTATATCCTGATCCCGGTTCTTCGTCATTCCTCATTTGATAGTAAACCTGTATCTGAGGTAAATTACTTGTGGTAAATAAATGTTGCCGAATGTTTTTAAATGTTTCTAAGTGCTCAGAAATTCTAATGCAGAGAGACCTGGCCTTATTGCCCACGTACTCAAAAGCACACAGCGCACAACTAAATAAGTATACCACATTAGATTTCAAGCGCTTCGGAAGGCGGTCCTCGTGTGCACTTTTTCTAGATTCATTAATTAGAACAATATGCAATTTTTTGTTATGGGAATATTTTCTGAATTTCTTGTCAGTCAATGCGGCGTTTTTCAAACTGTGGACTTGAATAGAGCAAACTATAATAAAATCCAGAAGGAACTAAAACATTTCTTGCAACTTGCGGACGGTTTCATTGGTCTAAATCTTCTCAATGAAATCAAAAATAGTCGTACAAAACCATTAACAGTAAATAGCCTCCAAATATGAAACTCGTCATGCTAGGAGACATGCTTGTACCAAATATTAAACGTTCAGTAGACTAGTGTACTGAGGCTACTTACCTATTTTGCGAGTAATAGGATAAAAATTGTATTCTCTTATACTCCTAATCGTTAATATGTTTTATTCATTGCGCTACTTTTATGGCCAGCAGTTTTTTCGAGCCTTTACAAGCAATCATCTGTGAACCATCGTTCGCGCAACGCATGCGACAGTTGAGGTACCCCATTTTTTGAGGAACATCTCGAAAGTAAAATGTGAAGAGGGATGGAGACAGCGTGCCGCCATGAGGTACTCCACTGTCCACTCTTGGTAATATAACTATCGAATATTCTTATAAGGCAGCCTGGCAACTGGTGGTTGAGCATGTTTTGGATTGGCCGTCGTGCCACATTCGGTCGTGGACTCTGATGACGTCACTGAGGGCCACAGTGACGTCGGCCAGACCCCATTGTTGAATTTGTTAGCACAATTTGTGATCGAAAGTAAAATTTGCATTCGGTTCGTGCCTGAAAAAGGCTTTTGAATGAATGTAAAATAAGTTGACAAGACATGTCGGTAATTCCCACCGAAGGTACATTAGTGAACAAATTTTTGATATCAAAGGAAACCATGAAATATTCGTTTGCATAAGGTGTCCCAGACAAATCAGGGACAAAATTATGAGAATTATCTACAGTATATTGAATAGTAGTCTCAAGTGTTCTAAAATGGGTACAAGATACGTCGATAACTTCTCAGGACAAATAGAACTGTCGGATATTCGATCAGATGTCCAACACTGTTGAGTTATTTATTCTCCAATTCTTTTTATTCCTTTAAAACTCACATTTGCATTGCAGAGAAGCACAGAGTGGCATACTAAGTGACAAAACATTTTTAGCCATCCCTGAACATCTTTCTGTGCCTCCTGTTCAGCTGCGGTCCTCAGCGGTATCATAAAGCGATAAAACCATAGCGCAGAGACACCAAGACTCGGAAGTCGCATTCTCTTCGGAAATAGACAAATTGAGTTGAACTTCGTTGATTCCAGACCCTCCCCTGCCTGTAACAAGTAGTAGTAGTTATAGAAAAGTTACTAGCGCTTCGACGACACGGGTCATATCGCACCGAACTCGTAAAACTATTTCATCATTCATAAATAATACAATGCAAATTTTCACACAGGGCACGAAGTCTAATATAGGTTGCATGGTTTTATAAATGGTGTGTGAATAGTTTTGCCGGTAACAATCCAGCGAGACCCCTTGTGGGAGACAGCAAGTTTCAATTTTGTTTACCAAGGTCGAGAGTTTCTCCTGATACAACTTCACCCCTTTGTCTTTACCGTGGATGTATAACCCTGTGAGCACGCAGACTACACTTCAAGACGCGTACATCATCGCGTGTACGCCATGACGCGTGCTTCACCACGCCTACACGACGATTTGTGTGATAAAATTCACGGACCCACTAGATCCATATTAAATGAAGGCCACTGAACTAGCTTGTTAAGCCTCAAAACGCTTATGCCGCAATGGGGACTTTAGCAACTTAATTCGAACTTCCTTTCAGTTTTTAGATTGGCAAGAGAATTTCGCACATGAATTTCTTTCGTTCAAAACCTTGAACTAAAGGAATCCAATGTAGCACCTTTTCCGGTGGCCTCTGTACATTTCTCGGTTAATAACAGTAGAGTAAGTGCAGATGTCAGTACTTCACTTACGAACTACGTCGCGCCGAAAGAGAAAGGACCCTTTAGCATGAACTTGAGAGAAAACTGGGAATCAATACACAAGGTGTGTGCCTGCACAGGATTCCCTGATCATAGAAATGGCAAGTTAAGAATGCAGAGGGAGAAAAAATGGCGAAGGGTGAAAATAGAAAGAAGCGAAATTGGCACCAAAGATACAAGTCCCAGAGGCCTATAACCAAATTAACCTTATTGTCAATCCGGAGGCCCGTGAGGAACAATAGTAAATAAAAACGTATAAAAGAATACCAGCACTCTTTGCTTGTCCCAGACAAGCGCTGATGATCGAGAATGAAATATAACCGTAACGGCACACACTCGTCTCAATCGAGTTCCATCAGGCCGTCATTGAATCAAAAATAATACGTAAACCCATCAAAGGAGAGTTACCCGAGAACAAAATGCACCTAGCCTTCCTTGATGGTTTCCACCAGCGCGGATTATCTATCCAATGAAAAATGTATAACTTTTGCCAGCATTTACCTTAGCCTCCGCAAGACTTTAACCCTCGGGTGCATCTGCACAGGAGTACGCAGTTAACAGTTTAAATTAGGGACCAAAGCGAAGTAAGTTTTACAAGTTTATTATAAAATCAAAATACAAGTAACTAAAGTTAAGCATTTCAGTTTTCCAGGTTAGAATACAAGAGTAAATTTCCAATCGGTTCTAATATGCGTAGCATGGTAATTTTTAGCAGACTACGATACACAAAACTGTGACGAAAAATGACAGGAAAGACGAAAATAAGAGTGGCGACACTGACACACCCATAACACAGCAAGTCATGCTTTAAACCACGTCCCACAGAGACACGAGCCTCTAACTACTGCAGATTCTTACAGCCAGTGCTACAAAATCTGCTATAGACCGCTGACACCCTCTGAAAAACGAATAAACGTCGAAGCGGAGCAAGTGTCGGGCATCATGCATCTTTGAGGGCGTTAGAACGTCCATTTTTGTGAGACGTTAGACAAGCATGAACTAGAGTCAAAAATTAAGTTCAGCATCAACTGAAACCGGCTCCCCACCACAACGCAAGGGAAATATAGAAAAAGAACGAAGCAAAATACAGAGCACCATCTCGCTCACGGTCTGGCGAGTGGCTGGGGACACCATTTCAAGACCGCACGTCTGCACGCAGTGGACTTTTAATAACTTCAATTTTTTCTACACTTGTCAGGACCAGCGAAAAATGGAATGAAACAGTTTCTCATTCCCTGACATAACGGAGACTTTAAAATGTGATTTGACGAAAGCGAGCTAAATCAGAGCAGCCCCACGGATGTTCACACCTTGAGGTGAGTGCTCTCATTGAATAGGACACGAGAAACATAAGAGAAAATTTTAGTTACCGTGTACGACGGTAAATGTGCATGCCCATTGAACATACACATAAATTAAAGTACGATAGCAGAAGACCTTAAACACTAAGTACTACGTCATCGAACGAAGTTCAAAATTCTACAAAAAATAAATGAACAGAAAGAAGTATTACTAATTGAGGAAGCCGTGCAAAACGACGAGGAGAAAATAAAATAAAAAGTAATTCTAAAATAAAAAAAATCAATCTCGCTTCGAAATCGGTTGCCAGTGATACCAACTATGTCACACTACATCTGCAGTACATAGTAGGTGATGATGCAACGCCCGACGGAGGCATGGTCATCGTTGCAGTCAATCCAAGAATTCAGCAAGATGTCGACTGTGAAGATCACTATGATCCAAGTCCGTCAGCATTGTTGGTTATCCAAGGCAACATAATTAGCGTGTAGACACAACCCGAGGATGTGCACACCAGCTCGAACGCTTGCTGGTTCTCCTCTGCTTTGGAAGACGGGCGGTCTCCGAGGCGGTATTCGCTGGTTTTCTGGTTACTTGAAATGGGGCTTCCTGTGGTGGGTAGTTCGTCTTTACTTTGATGGAAATTCAAGACCTCAAAAGGCTTGCGGACTTTTTCCCCTCCTCAAGGCAACGGGCCGCTAGCCTAAATGCGAACTGGGCATTCCCCTCACGCAAGATGACGCTGGAAAGCTGAGCAGCGGATTGGTTAGTCCCGCGGCCTGGCGGAGTCGAAGATCTTCTCAGGTACGTCCCCGTCTTGGAGGAAAGGGTAAAGTTTTCTGCATTTCCCCAGCGAAGTGCATTTCCGTGCCTGAAAATAGACATTCAATGTGAAATTTGACAATTTGTGTTATCTAGGTTTTGATGTAGTCTAATGAAAAAAAAATTAATTCAGCATAACAAATCAACGCAACGCTTAAAAGACTAAATACTTTCATCCCATAGTCGGAAAGTGTAAGTGACAGACAATATAAGAAAGTGTAAAAAGTAGCAGACAACATAAGAAAGTGTGAGAAGTGGCAGACAACATAAGAAAGTGTGAGAAGTGGCAGACAACATAAGAAAGTGTGAGAAGTGGCAGACAACATAAGAAAGTGTGAGAAGTGGCAGACAACATAAGAAAGTGTGAGAAGTGGCAGACAACATAAGAAAGTGTGAGAAGTGGCAGACAACATAAGAAAGTGTGAGAAGTGGCAGACAATATAAGAAAGTGAGTAAGAAGTAGCAGACAATATAAGAAAGTGTGAGAAGTGGCAAGATAACATAAGAAAGTGTAAGAAGTGGCAGACAATATAAGAAAACACACAAGAAACATAAAACACCAGAATGATTTAAATTGCACATTGCCTAATAGGAGCATTGCTGACCAAGCTCTATTCCAAGTGGAGGCCTAACCCAAAAACTGACCGACACTAGCAGTAAGAGACTTGAGGGAGAAGGGCAGCTTGCCGATGGCATCCGTGGTCTCGCCCGTGAGCAACATGATGACGGGCGTCCTGTTGAAGAGACTCTCTTGGTCATCCTCGTCGCTCCTGCTGGACAGCTTGGGGGTGCCGGGCCGTGAGGTCGAAGCCTCCATGCGGTCGCTGTACAGGCTCCTCACCACACGGCTCTTGGTCGACTCCGGGGCGTAGTGGAGGCGGGCCAGGAAGTGGCAGCACTCCAGAATCTGGTACCAGCGCCTGCAATATGGAATGTTCATAATTGGGGTAAAATATTACTAATTAGGGGAAAATATTACGATGAAAATGAAATGCTTGAACAAAAAACATATTTTGGAGGCGGGCCACGAAGTGACAGTACTACAGAATCTGGTATCAGCGCCTGCAATGTTTGCAATTGGGTTAAAAAATTACAATGAAAATGAAATGGCGAAATGAAAGTTTGGAACCAGACACATAATTTCCTAGCTTTTTCCTCCCTCAGCCAGCTTCGGAGATTTCAGCAGTGAAGCTCAGTAGTTATATATCAGTAAGATTCCATTACACACTTCCACAAGCAGTATTAAGGATATTTGGAGGCCCACCCTGTTAACTTACATAAAAAAAACGCATAGAATTACTTTAACAGTCCCCCAAAGCATCCGATTAATAAACTCGACTTAACCTTACTGCCTATCCTATGTTCCCTGAGGGGACCTAGGACGTCTAAGGCAACAATAGCTTCAAATTTGCATATAGAAAAAGCTAATATAATAATGAGAATGACCCACATTCTGCGAACGATTTAGTATTGAATTAACAGAAAACGCACCTAACTTAAACGAATTTAGAGAGTTCACTCTAGCTGCTCAAGCAGGCTTGCCAATCGGCACTAGAAATTCTCTCTAATAATCTATACAATTTTTATTTAAATTATGAATCCTCATTAACAGATTTTCTAATTAGAACCCGTTCCCGTTCCCCGTTCCGATTAGAATCAGTCGTATCTAAATAACGATTTGAATTAGAACCCGAGGTACCAAAATGGGTATTGCAATTGGATATTATTCCTATCAACATGGTCAAAATAAAGTTCATGGGTACTGACCAGGGCATCTTGTGTTGCCTGGCTGGATACTGAACACCAGGCACCCTCTTGTGCTCGTCGCTGCTCTGTAGTCTCAGACGCCCCCCCGGCAGCGTCCTGCGGACCTGGTGCTCCAGCCATCGGGAAGCGTCGCGAGCTGCGCCCATGCGGCGCTTCAGGTCGTCCAAGTGAGACAAAACTGGCGGACAGCACAAGCAACGTCACGTTGCTGACATACTTGAAATGGGAGTTACTAAGGTGCACTCATACGGCACTTCAGGTAAAACAAAACTGGCGGACAGCACAAGCAACGTTACGTTACTGACATACTTGAAATGGGTCACTAAGGTGCACTCACACGGCACTCCAGGCGAGACAAAACTGGTGGACAGCACAAGCAACGTCACGTTTATGTCGTATTTAAAATTGGAGTGGCTGAAGATTTCGGCGGTCGCTAGAAATCAATGCAGAGCTAATGTCGTTCGGTTCATCCCGTTGGAAGTACAAAAGAGGAAGACGTGCATCTTTTAAAGCTTAAAATATTCTATCAAGGGTACATGATTATAAGAGCAACTAACCTATGAAGTTATTATATACAAGCTATGCTAGGCCCGCAGACTCGTAAGACGCACGTTAAATTGCCTTTTCTACACCTGAAATCAGAGTATATACAACAGAAATAGGGTCATAATAGACTTTTGAACTGTCAATACATGAAAGAACACTAAGAAGGTACTTGTTTTATACTAACATTAAATCGCTGTGACCCCTCCATTTCATCAGTTAGAACATACATATTTCAATTATTTTATTTAACACAACTAATTCAGAAAAATACATTCGCAGAGCAATTTTTTGCTGGATACCTAATGCAAACTTGCATATTCAAATAGTCATCTCAGCAAGATTCTCGATTCAAATTTCATTTTCATATCCCTTTATCCCTGAAATACTTGATTCAGAGCTTTGCGTTCTACTTGCCATCTTTTTAGGATTTCAAAGTCTCAGTTACATATTCCAATCTCGAAAGAAATGTTTAATTAATGTCATTAAAGAACCTAGCATACGATTCAACAGTTTTTCCCCACTTTCGAATGAACAAACGAACTTTGAATTCAACATCATGAGCACACATTGGCATTTTATCATCGAAATACCTACCGTTGGATTGGCATATCAACGAATAAAATGCCTACCCTGCAATGGCACAACGACGGCATTGCCGAGCTTGAGCAGCGCGGCGAGGGTGGGTCGGTAATGGGCGAGAGCGAGGGCGTCGGGTACGATGTAGGTGAACTTCTCCGTGGGACCCGCAGTCCCGAGTTTGAACACCGCAGATTTGGACAGCTCGTGGCGCAACCAGCGCTCCGTCAGAAGTTGCTGATCTGAGAATGTTGACGAACTGTCAGTCTCGCATCATCAAAACGTTTGTCTGGACAAAGTACAGCAGCAATCGGGCAATTTTAAACGCACATGCATGAGCCTGGCGTCACTACTACGGATTTACCCACAGAACGAGAACTGCTTCTGTGCCCATACCGGCACAGAACGATACTTGGCGAAATTAGAAAGGAGACTGAAAGCTTTCTTTCTTGAACGAACTTTCCCCATCGTATCTACCTCCTAATTTGAGGGCACTACGTAATTCTACATTATTAACAAATTAACTATGTTGATCTTGTCACATTAGAAAATTACAATTAACAACATGGCAACCATTTTGTCTCTCGAAAACTACTTCCTCGTTACAAAGTAAACCGACACTCACCCGCTTGCCTCTTCCGGGTCTTCTCCTCGTCAGATGCTACAGAAGGAACTGGTGACGAGCGTTGTTCTTTACTCCCGTCCAGATGATTTCCCTTAACGCCGTGCCCCTGTTCGTCCGAACTAGCAGATGGAGTCCCTCGGTCCATGAGGCTGCCTTCCCTGGAGAATCGCCCATGTCTGGAGCCCACGGAAGTATTCCTATCATCAGAACTGAGCAGCGGCGAGTTGCGGCTCCCGTTGTTGGTGCCCCCAATGAAGGTCAGCATTTTCGGATCGGTAGTTCGGTCATCAGAACTGACCGAGAACGACGACCTCTTATCCCTGCCGAGGTGCTGTCTCTGCACGTTACTTGCGTTGTCCACAGCGAGCTCAGGGGTTCTTCGTCCCACACGACGATCTTGGCGGTAGCTTTTCCCACCTGCCCTCCCTCCACCACCCACAGCAGACTGGTCGAGGTTAGGTGTCCTGGTCCTGAGCAGTTCGTGCTTCTCGACGGGGGACTTACGAGCTTCTTCGTAGTTGGAGACCCCGTCACGATGGCGCTGACGTCGAGGCCTGAATTTTCTGGGAGGCTTTTGGCCATCCTGGAAGCGTTTAGGTCGTGGACGGGACCTGCGTTCATACCCCGCGTGAGATCGATAGTGCTCTCCCTCAGCATACTTGTTCCTGTTATTTCTGTTCGCTGCGCCTTTGACGTAATAATATCCCTCGGGGTCATCGTCTTCTTCACAGACATTGTGGTTCTTTTGAAACTTATCCGGATCACCATGAGGCATGAGAGAAGTCGCGTCATCAGGCACGAAATAGAAAGCCTGCGTTCTGGCGTCGAACTCCAACGGGCATCCGTCAAACTGCGTCAGTTGGAATACAGTCTCACGAAGTCGCATGGTTCTGAGCAGTGTTTTCTCGGCCTCGTTAAGGCACGAATACGGCAAGAGCTGAGACGTCGTCCCCTTCTTATTGGCGAGGGAGTTAGCGTCCAGCGCAGGCAAAACGTGATCCTTCGATTGTTGGATGCCGACTTTTTGAAGCGAGTCCAACAGGAACCCCACCAGAGCTCTCGGAGTTTCTTTGCCCACACGCTCCGTTACAACGCCTGGCAACACTGAGCGGAGGAGATCGTCTTCGGGCAAAGTGAAATTGTCCAATTCCGACCAAGCGTCCACTGAGAAGGCTTTGGCAGCCGCCAACGACTTCAAGAAGGGGGTCAAATTAGGCAGGTCCTTGCAGTACTCCTCTGCAACAATCCATGTTAAATAAATTAAATTTTTTTGTTATACTAAACATGTCATTCAGTTATGAGGTAAATACATCACGTAATACAGTAATTTTAAGATGACGCTACACATGTTTATTTCGCAACGACCCGACGCAATTCTACAAATGTTCTAAGCAAATTCGAGCGACGACAAATTCAACATGGACGTTCATCAGACTAGGCTAGACTGGCGCAAGGTTTGGAGCATCAACTGGCTTCACCTGAATGCCAAGTCAAAGGGCAACAAATGATGCCTCCTTTGAAAATAGCCTCACACCAGAACACAGTCAAACCTCGGTCTTCCAATGCGTTAGTTTTTGTCTGACTCTGTTTTCTACTTTGTAAATTTAAATTTTGTCATTTTTCGTAAACCCGCCACCGATCATCTAATGATGCTACAGTTTGCGGACATTCTATTTTTGTTAGATATTTTTGTAGGGCAATGATGAAAACTGAGCTTCCATGGCACCGAACGAGAGCGTGTGTCTATACTTACAGTGGGTAGCTCGGAACTAAGCGCGCTAATGATATTAATTCCACAAGGATACCGCAACACATCAGACGGGAAAATTTTGTGAGCAAATAATGTCGGGGAAATTACCTGTACAGGTACTACGTATATCTCCCAGACATGTCTCACATGAGCGTCGTTAGCTATGCAAGCAGACTGCTAAAAAATACAGGAAATGATCCTATTTGCAACGAATGAAACAAGTCCCAAAGCAAACGAGTTCAAAATTTGGTGTGAACATTTCTAAACACTTATATATTCTTTTTGAGAACGAATTTTCTTTAACAGATGTTCTAACTGTAATAGAATCCGTGGTACCTAAATTTGAGTTTTAATTACGATCGTGCGAATACGATGCTTTTCCCGTATATAAGATGAGCAAAAAATATCTCACCAGAGCACAGGAGCTGCAGGTCCACAGAGACGATGTTACAGAAGGCAGCAAGAGCGGCCCACATGATCTCGACCCCCTCACCGCCACCGCTACGATCCCTTCCTCCAACTCGTGCAGCCTGGGCCTCAGAGACATGGCCTGGTTGGTCGTTAGTGACACGGGCAGCTAAGCTCGACTCACGGCTCAGATTTTCTCTAGTTTCAGTACTCGCGGACCGTCCACAATGTCCAGCAGAAGCACCAACACCACACTCGCTGTTCTTGTTTTTTTCGGCGTTAGTACTCTCGGGAAGCTCGCATTTGGTGTCGCTCGCAAGTTCCGCATTGGCTCCATTGTCAAGTCCAGGCTGGTCGACGGGACTAACAGGCTCCTGGCACCAGACGATGTTCCCCTTAGCAGCGCTGGCTGAGAGCAGCCAGGAACACACCAGCTTCGCTGACAGGAGCAGACCAGGGGCCGACCCCTGCACTATGGTGGTCCTCGACTCTCCGGCTCCTATGGGAAAACATGGCAGTCAACAATTCGGCTATGATTGCTCCAAACGAAAACATGACTGATCTTTTGGCAACTTGAGGCCTGTCAAGTTAAGGGGACTGTACTGTGGAGTTTTGTATAAATATTTGAACACGTATTATTTGCTGTGAAAGGTTTTTTGATACGTACTTCATACTATAGCTAAATTTAAATACTGTACTTGTAAAACTGACTGCACTATGGGCAAAGAAAGAAAATATTTTAATAAAGTTGCATAGTTTTTACATACAAAATCAATTTATAATGATTCTAACCCAATTCTGAAACTACTGAGTGTCATTCTAAATTAGTTATAAAAATGTATTAAATGTATTTTTTGCAGGTAACTCTTTTGGAATGCCACACAAACTATACCTTTTCCATCTATTTTCCTCTTTTGTAAAACAAATTCGTTCCACTTCGAGGCCAACAGCTTCAAGAGCTTTTGTCCAACAATAATGAAACGTACCTCATTCGACGGCGAATTTTAATGCTAAAAGAACTTTTTCATCGATTTTTCTTTTGTTCCAGAAGTTGATAGTTATTCACGAAAATATGAAGAAACAAAAAATATTGAATTTTTTCCCCAAATTTTACAAGAAAAAATTATTTGTTGCTTCCAGAATTTACGACCAGCTTTCGTTCCCAGCGTTGCAAACCATAAGATAAGACCAACCCCATCGTTCACGTTCAAAAATTACGTGACTGCTCGCGTTTCAAAAATCGTACAAGAACTATACTTCTTGTATCTCATTTATTTTCAGAAATTAAAAAATTACAAGGTATAAATCTTTCCTTTCCTCGATTAACACCAGTGTGCAACATTTGAAGCCGATTCATTCGATAGAATTTTTTTCCCAAAAACAGTACAGTCCCCTCAAGCAAGGACAAACTTTCTACGCTGTGCAGATATTCCGACAGGTGCGCAGCCTTCCGTTGGATAAGGCAACACAATGCAACGCGCTTGTAAGTAAACTACGGTCATGACCCTGCATCAAGTACATAGACATAGAAGTACCACTTAACTCTGCGCAACAGCTGTGAATAAAATCAGGATTGAAACAATAGATCTTGTAAGAAATGCGAGATCCAAATGGTTCATCTTCCTTCGAAGGAAACCTTGATGAAGAAAAAATTTACATTCATCTTCTACTATAAACAGATTACGGCGACATTGATGAAATAGTAATCTTGGCCTACTTTCGATTCTTGTGGCGGCGATCAACACACTGATTTTAACATCATTTCAAGACTAGCAAGGGAAAGCCACCCGCTGACGAAATATTTTTGGTACGAATATCACTATTCCCAAGCTTTGATAAATCCCACGTCCTTCCATTCCAGCTTCACAGATTGATCATTTCGAAATAGCGAGGACTGTGAGCGCGTGATGACACGCATAACTCGCAACAAAGGTCGTAATGCCAAGTGTTCAAGGGGAACACCACTACTGTGCACATAGCGGCATTATTTGCAACGAACTGTGAGACATAGATTTAAAGCCTCCAACGCTAAAGCATTCGAAATGATCGATGAAGAAAGCTTTTAGACATCTATTAATAATTTAACCCTTATACCGTCTACGTATATGGACTTCAAAATACACTTGAATAATGAAGCTGTTAGTTCATTGTAAAAAGCTAGATGCAGCCTCATTGTATATAGGTCATAATAAAAGACTGGACCAACTTTTTTACGCAACGCTAAATGAAGTCTTATTGCCAAAGTAATTTTGCCGATAACAGGGGTTCAAGGCCTCAAATTATACACGAAAACATTTCCATCTGATACAAAGGCACTAAAGCTATCTGTAAAGAAAATTTTCGGGTATTAGCAACTAATATGAAGGCTTTTGATACGATAAACGAGGTAAAGCCTCGCTTTAAACATTTATATCTAACGAAAAGGCCTCTGCAATACAGTGAAAGGAAAAGCTGAGATCAATTTTTTAGCTGCTCACCAGCAGTGCAGACGCCGTCACACACATTTTCGAGTTGGGCCACCAGGAGGAGGTGCGTCAAAGCAGGGAGACTCTCAGATGGACTCTTGCGACCGACAGGGAGCGATGTTCCATGGTTAGGTACCTGGAAAATGGGTGAGGTTGGAGTTCACAATGAAGAATTTCCCATATTTTTGAGGTAAAAGACAAGCGATATGTGAATTAGATTAGAGATCAAAATGAAGAATTCACAGTCAATTAGGTTATTATCATTAGGGTTCTGGTTACAGAGTTTAAGGTCAACGTGGAATTCAGGTTTTACTTGAGGAATCAAATGACCATCTGGTTAGCATTTGTCTGTTCAACTTGACGAATTTACAATCAATGTGATAATTATACCAACGACCTGTTTTAGAAATGTCTCAATTAAAATTATTGTTAAATTGTTCTTTCTGAGGAGATTGAGCGAGCTGATCGTGCAGCTTTGACACAAATGAACCAGACATCGCTTCGTGGTATTAATAATGCAACTCCACAGTACTTTTACATCCTCGCATCTCTCTATCATGCCTTGTCGCCATAGCTTTAATCCTATTTAGAGTTCTTCGAAAATTACATCTCGCCTCCATCTTATTTAATATCACATTGAACTTACCTCAAGATACACACACGAGAACAAATGATCGTACGATCGTCTTAGAGTGCATTCTCCATCAAGTACTAACCTAACCCTATCCTTACATTTCAATGCCCCAACACCGAGTATCTAGCCAACACCATTTCCTAAAATAAGAAGGTGTGAGAAAAGATAACTATTCGAGGCTGTAATAGGACATGGAGTTCTTCAGCGAACATCACGCTCAAACTAGTCACTCGTGCTATAAATAAGTCAACGAGTTACTGTGGTGTTGAGTAGCCACTTTCTGCTTCGTGTTGATGACTGCAACTGCACAGTTACTGCAGATGCCACCATGCCAGAGTTCACCAAAGAAATGCTACCTTAATTTCAACAGGCAAAAATTAGCCAGGCTATGGGCGGTAATGTCAGCACCAATAGGATTAATCCGAGCATACTTTTGATGTTCTGAACTCAATCCAAAAATGTAAAGATGAGCACTGAGCTGGGACAGCGGAAGATCTGTCCTCTTCACGAACATTGCAATTACACCGCTAGGCTACGCCCATTCAGCCCTAAGCGAGGTGCTAAAGGAGAACAGGTCAAGGCTCGATGAAGAATTTACCTTTCTGGTCATCTTCTCAGAAACTGGAGGCGCTGACTTGTCCTCCGAGTCGGACTCGATTATCACATCCTGGAGAAGGAAAAAATATTTTAGATATAGGACCCTTATGAGGAAGCTACAGCAAAGTGTTAGTTCGTTTTATAAATAAGTACGTACACATTCTACATAAGTACGTTATGAAAATAAGGACTTTGTCGAGTCCTCGACAAATTGAGAAGTAATTGGCACATTCTACATAAGTACGTTATGAAAATAAGGACTTTGTTGAGTCCTTGATAAATTGAGAAGTAATTGGTGCATTTTAAGACGCTTCGTCGAATATTTACAAGCTTCAAATATGACCAATGGTATTAGACAACTATTAATATATAAGAACATTCAATAGCTAATGCGTACTATCTACTGAAAAACTGGACTAATTTTCAAGCAAATCAGATGAGCAACAAAAGAACGATTCCACCAAGGAGACAGTCAGATGAGCACAAACCAAAGAATCATTCAAGGCGACACCTAGTCTCTTTCCAAACGAGGAAACACACGCTTGTTCCTAAGACTCATAGAAGTGGCTGAGTTCCAAGCTTTACGGCCAAGGTTCATAGAAAAGGCAAGTTTCAACCTTCAAGTTGACGGTTCATAAATGCAAAAACTTAAGGGACTTCTCTACCAAGTTACAATGATCACTATCAACTATGCAGACCACAGCACTGACGGGTGATTCGTTGCCGTCGTCGTCCTCTTCTTCGTCCTCGTCATCGCTGGAGGAGCAGAGCGCGTCGAAGAAGTCCAGGGAGGCGGTGGTGGCGCTGGAATCGCTGTCAGCGCCATCCTCTTCGCAGGACGATTCTGAAGTACAACAAGTCGTTACAATTTCCTTCGTCCATTCACTTGTCAGTATACTAGGGACAGAGCTAACGCAGGTGTGCTCAAATATATTTACATTGGATTCAGTAATAAAAACAAGCCATTGGTGATGACTCTCCAAGATCTTATGCTTGGATTCTTTACATCCTACACGTTTTTAAAAACTTTCCTTATTACAAGTAAGAAACGAGCGCAGAAATTCGTGTGATACAAGGTCAATCTTACAAATAAATAACTTCCGAACTGACGCTTCCAAACTCAGGTAGTCTCACACTAGGTCTTGCCCCAAGAGTCGTCTAGTTGCAGGAAAAAAAACATCTTTTAATGCGACCGACAGAACTGAGAGAGCGCGCTGCTGGGTGTGGCCTTCACTAGGCTGAGCTATAATTCAAACGCACAGCAGCGCGCCAGCTGCAGCTTACAGAGCAACACTTGCATGACTGGGAGCCTTCTGAGTGTTATTTAGGAAATGATAATTAATTGTTATCCAGGGTATTTCCCAACAGAAGGCGAGTGTGATGATACCTTCAATCGTGTGCAACAACAGGTCATCGTTGGTTTATATTATTACGATCAACTCCACCGCTGCAGCACGGTAATAGCGGGTAACTCATGAACACAACGCGTCTAAATGGAGCACTACGACGCATTCCACGATACCAGCGCAGAACTTGCCCGTTCATGTGAAGCCACTAAGCAACACCTCAAATCACGAAACAGCGCGATGCAAATCAACACGTTTCCTGCAACACGACTCACCGGCAGGGCGTTTGGGTCATGTCACCTCTAGAGAAACCGCACCGTCGCAGGAAACGCTTCAAAATAAATTGCATGAGTAGACCAGCGTCAACAGTTGACACTCCCTTACCTTCTCTGGACGCCGGATGACGTCGGATTCTACGCCGCCGCCGGGGTGCACGACGCGTCGACTTGCGGTGGGTGGCGGGCGCTGGCAAGGTGGAGGTAGCGGTGGCGGCAGCTGCTGCTGCTGCTGGCTCAGAGGACAGGTCGCTGCAGCTCGTGGTGGTGGACACGCTCTGTCCAATGGCGTTAATTATTATGCACGGAGAAATGGTCACGCTCGACGAAGTACAGAGCATTTCTTCCTGATGTGATACTTTTGCTACAAATAAAGAATTACTGTCGTTACAGTTGTCCTAGATTCTCAAGTCTCCGTAAGACTGCTCATTTACAAGTAAATCCACCATCATTCATTTTCTAGTCATTTTCCTTCATCCCCACTCGCAGCACAACAGAAACACGCGCCTAGAGCGTACGGGAACTACTACCAAAGAATCAATCAAATGTTGAAATCCAGTGCCTGGTGAGATGTTTTGAGCAACTTGTGAAAAATCATTTTGCGTGAGAGCTTCGAACCCTAGGCACTCCCGCCTGAACTCAGGGTCACAGGCGACGCCTTTCACCGCTGCTACTCCGTTATGTTCACATCTGCAAGCCGTTACCTCACAATGGGACTACATTCAAGAGACTGTATTTCTGGTTCGTGTACTCGCAATGGCACGCGCGGGTAGAAGACATTTCTAAATTTCTATAGCGGAGCATTACATAGGAGACGTAGATTAGTGACGGCAAGAGAAGTAGGTGAGCGACAGCCAGAACATCAACACTCACAGGCCGGGAAGGAAGGACTAGGGCAGCCAGAGCTGCAGGGGAGCAGCAGGAACCAAGGGCACGGCGGCACGCTATCGTCAGGTACGTCAGCAAACTCAGCAACACCGACGCCAGCAGCACGGCACCAGTCTTCTCTGTACACATCCAACGGAAGCTGGTGAGTGCTAGCGAACAGGTGCAAGGTCATAAAGACTGATTCATCATGCTTATCCTTCTTTCTATTAACTTAGAGAAAAATTCAGCTTGCCCTATAACGCTCGAACTTTTTTTACATGAAATACTCGTTTTCATGATATTAATCCTTTCTGTCGATCAAAAGAAAAAATTTCGGCTATTCCCACAACGCTCAAACTATTTTGCATCTTAATTTCAGCACGTTAATCCCACGTTTGTTGACTAACAAAATAAAAAGAGCTAGCCCTACAACACTAATTAATTTTGCTATTAGGCCGTCGCTAGCTGTGCATGACAAAGTAGCTTCAGTCTCATCCTGCATGTTTGTAATATAACTGCGCCCAGCTTTGCACAAGCAGCTAGCTGTAGTTCATTCTCAAAATCCATTCATTTAAGGTAAGGGACTTTCAAAATATTTCTCAGTGCTTGGAAACCTATTTCTCTTTAGCTTTATAATCGTACTAACGATGATAAGGTTGAGTTATTTTCCTAATGTCATAAAAGAAATGTTTTACTACTAGCACATTTCGATCCGAATTGGCACTGCCTATGAGGGGGGACATGTCAATGTACTTAGCCCCACACGGTTGTGTCAATATTCTGTTCTGCATTCATGTAACAGCATGGATGCAAGATAAAGTATATATACATAAATTCGCGAGTGCATCAGTTGGACAACATGCACGATTTTTTTTTTTTGCACAATTTATTTTGGGAAATGGCATTTTCGTTCAACATAATTTCAATCCTGAAAATTATTTAAATAATGCTACTTTCTTCTAGAGCAAAACTTGTGCAAATTCTCAGCCCATATAAAGTCTTGCACCTTTTCTTTATTTCTATGCACAGTTTAACAGGAAATTGTCTACAAGTGATATTCAATATCAAGAGTATGCAAAAACATGCAACAAAAAATAAAATTCTCATTGTGCAGGTACTTTTTCTTCCCGCACTCATTGAAGGGACTAATGAATTTTTCTACTTTCACGTTTCGTACAACTCCCTTTATTAAAAATTAATTTTAAAATACAGCGTGGCAGCAAGTGTCGGCAATGAGACCCACACAAGCTTTTTAAGGCGATTGCGTATGAATATGTGAAGCTATAATGCTCATATGTGCGTAACCTCTAAAGTGAAAACCACTCCCACAAGCCATCACACTCCCATTTCACCTCTCGAGTCTTCCTGTAGGTGGTACGTCAACCCCAGCATAGCACTCGTCTGAACTACCAGGGCATCACACTGAGGGTGTCCTGCTGGCGGGAGGCTGTGACCACTGCAGATCTCCTTCAGGAGCTTGTCGAAATGCAACAGGAAGTTGCGGCAAACCTGGAAAACGAAGATACTGTACCACAACCAGGTAATGACAAAAAAAAAACAGGCATGATAACTGTTTTATGTAGAAAAATGAAGTTTTTGAGCATTTGTGTTTGAAAGTGGCTAGAGGATCAGGTAGATACCACAGATGGTAGGCATAGTGACAAATTGGACCCAAAAAAGGTGACCTATAAATGAATTTAGCCCAAAAATGCCAGTAACACTAAAACTCAACCAAAAATAGTAAATACAGTAACAAAATCAGCAGTGCTCACATAGAGCCACTTACAATCTGCAGCTGGTCAGGCTCACAGCTGGGGAGCAGGAAGGCCTGGACCACGGTGAGCAGGGTGTGCGGGAAGGAAAGCTCATGGTTGTCGCTACCCAGCACCAGCATGCAGCTGTCGTCCAGCAGCGTCTCATAGTTCCTCAGGCTCACTTCCAAGATTGGCCTCAACAGCACTCGGGCCTGCTGGTGTTGGCAGCGTAGCCTGCAAGACAACCTCAAATTGCAATGTCTATTCAATAATCACTTGACAAACTGGTCTGGGATGTAACAGCATTACGCAAGGTAAAAATTTTCATTTACAAAATGAGCGAAGGTCATACAGCTCATGCATATAAGGTTAAGCACTGAATTCTAGCGGTAGATACTATGAACTTGAAATTGGTGAAGCTTGTTCCACAGCATACCTACAGAGCTTATCAGTAGGTTACCCGTGTAAGGATGTTAATATTTACCTCATGTTCTATTTAGGTGAAATCAGTACAGTCTAAAGCAGCACAAGCTACTGTGGAAACCAAGCATTACAGAATACATAATTCAGAATGGTAGAGTACAGAGCAAGCTTAGCAGAAGCTCACCTCTCTACAAGACTGATATCAGAGCTTGCCCAGCACCTACAGCCCTGTGACAAAGGCTCAATTAGAGTCTGGGGCTCCCGAGATGGAGTCCCAGTCGAGCCGCTGCATAATACTGCCACCTTTGAGTTACCAACTTAATAGCAAAACCAAAGGCTAAGACTCATGTTCAGTTGTCCTGCAGCCCTAGATAGCCAATCTCTGTTCACAAAAACCAGACACTAGCGCCATATCAAGTGTGGGGTTTAGAACATGTACAGTAATATCTTGCCAACCAGCAATCCTCCCACTCTTTTAATCCATCTCAACCTTCTTCAAAGTGTGACACATAGTTTCACCAGTATCAACTGACTTTACCATTCAGACGTGGCAATATTTTTCCTAAGGTCTGAACACTTTCTATGCACCTCAACTTGGTCTTACACAACAGCTTGGATTATTTGTGCTGTTATCAAAGTTGTATACCTCATGTCATCTCTCACGTCTTCTCACTTTACCTTCACTGCCATCAAGTCCTTTAACAAAACAAATTGACCAAAGTAATAACATTCAATACCAAATCAAAAATTTTTGCAGCAATAGATGGTCTTACTCACTACCTCTGCTCACTTCAATACTCCACAAGCTCTATAACAAAAACTATATTCATTTTCATCATTACTTCTCCTATGTAGAACACCTTAGCAATCAATCCTTGTGCTTCAAATCACAAACTTGCTTAAATTCAACTAAACAATGTACACTACATCCTTTTAGAATGAAGAACAAGAGCTATACCACACAATAAGGAATTTAGCATTTACCTCATACAATACCAAAAACTTGAGGACGTTAAATGGCTACAACAAATCTTCCAACCATGCCTCCAAAACTGTAACAACTTGCAGAGCATCCCAATTACAGTTATTACCCAATTAATTTAAAGGGACAGATTATCCATCAATGTGAATGTTCCATATGACACTATTCTGCACTTTTACACCAGACATTATGGACACAAATATGTACACAGACAAGCAAATTTTGTCAGTTTCATATGACATCTGTTCATAAGTGATGTTCACAGATGAGAAGTTCAACTGTTATTTTCCATACCTAGCGCTGAAATAATCCATATTTTAATTAAAAAAAAATCCTACATAATGACAGCAACCTTCCATCAACCCAAAAAGATAACATTTCATTTCATCCAAATAGAATTTCAGGTTACACTATATACTTCTAAAATCTATAATAGCCTATGTCACATAGAATTGCCTAATACTTTTCAGAAGAACACAGGAGGCCTGACAGAGTAAGCAGTGGGTACTTGGCATAAAAAAAAAGCTGAGCACCAAAACGTATCACTCACGCAGCAAGGTAGTGCAGCACAGCAGGGCATATCTCACGCTCCACATGGCAGAGCACAGCAGCCAAGTTGCTGTGGGTCAAGCCATTCTTTGGGCACAATTCCAGGGCCTGGAATGCAAAAATATTCCTTCTGTTACAAAATTTTATTCACAACTATTTTACTCGCGCAAATTCACGTGATACAGCGTAGTGGTATGACTATTAGGGCTAGGACAAAGTTGGCCAAGCCATTACTTGTTCCCTTCATTTACAAGCCAATGGGATCTTCATATTGTTTGACACATCTCAGAAAATGGAAAACATAACATATCTGGCAACAGGCAGATAAAACACATTGAATTGAAACATCTAGCTAAAAATTGGATAAAAATGATTGATAAAAGCTGTATAATTTTATTAAACCATAGTACATTCAGAGTGTCAGTTTTCTATATTTTAATTGTGGATTATGCTTCTGTAATATTTGGGAGTAGATTTTGCTTCAGCAGTAAAAGTTTATCTAGCAAACACCATTGAACAAAGATGACAACCGTACAGTAATAATTCAATTTGTCCTAAGTGATCTGTTCCAGGACCACCCGTGATAGGTGAAAAAATCCACTAAGTAGCAGCACCACATATTTTTTTCTTCATAAACCCTCGATGCACAATGAACAATTCACCCTTGACTTTATTAATTAACAAAAGCATGCAAGCATATGGCTACACAAGTGTGACAGGTAGTTCATCATCACCAGTAGCTTATTAGGACTGGCTTCAATCAAAAAGTCTATCAGAGACTAGGATACAGAACAAAATACTATGATTAGTCATCTACCACTCATCACCCACTAGCAACCCACGTACAATCTTAATTAGGAGCAACCCTTAATGTTATAAAAAAACACACTCCTATCCACCACATACCATAATCGTTTTTTTTTATATGTTGGAATACTGTGATTTACATGATTATACTTAAGATTTTTTTACTATTTCTATCATTTCATAACTCCTAGGCAAAGAAATGTTTTTCTTATCAATAATATGATAGAAATTCTAATATTTTAACATGTTTTGGATTCCAGTGATTAACTCAGAAAATCTTCAGTGTAAAATATATACACTCGCCATAAAATCCTGCTATACACTGAATCCATAAAAAGTGAACCACCATACATCAAGGCATTACTGTGTATCCATAATTGTTACAAAATGCTGAACAATGAGCTTTCACTAATAATGCATTCAATCAACTTAATTTTTTTAGAATTAAGATTTATTCCAAAACTCAGAGGGATCTCTCCCAACTCACTGAGGCTTGAACAAAATTTTGTATCATGAAAACCTTTTCATGCAAGCAACTGTGATGAAATTGAATCTATGTAAATCAAAGTTCCAAACATTTTATTAGTACTTGGGTACATTTCTGCTAGTAGAAACTAAAAGAATCATCTCTACTGCTCCACCTTAGCATAGCATAACAATGCAGAACCCCAGCTAATTGAAGTTCTATAAAATACACCATAATGACTGACATTACAATAATTACCAAGTTCTCCTGGGGTGTTGGGCACAGCTAAATTAAACTAGGACATTGAGGCACAAGTAGTTCAATCTAAATATTGAGGCACAACTAGTTCAATCTATATATTGAGGCACAACCAGTTCAATCTCTATATTGAGGCACAATTAGTTCAATCTATATATTAAGGCAAAACTTGTTCAATCTAAATATTGAGGTGCAACTAGTTCAATCTAAATAATGAGGTACTAATTCAATTTAAACAATGAAGCACATCCAAGCTAAAATGGAATAAACAGTAGAGGTACAGCTCATGTAAACTTTAACATCAAGGCAGAGCCAGGTTAAACTGGAATATCACAAGGCACATCCAGGTTAAATTGGAATATCACAAGGCAGAGCCCAGTTAAACTGACAGTTGAGATGCAGACCACTGACCTGCAAGTAGTAGAGGCCAGGAACACAATAGCGCAGAGGGGAGGAGCTGCCAGAGGGCAGGTCCATGCAGTAATAGCGAGTCAGATCTCCAAGGCAAACAAAGCAACGAGTCACAACGTGCCTGACTGTTTCACCTTCAGGGCAGCTGCTGTTGGCTAGGTCTTCAAGAAGACTGAGGTAAAAGTCTATCCCTTCTTGCAGGAATGAGCACACTGCTGACACTTCTTTATTGTTCCACTCCTGTGGCTGCACAGAAGAAATAAATAAATGAATAAGTAGACATAAAAATGTTCTACCAGACTATTAAGGAGAACCATGATTCAACAAACAGATTAAAACTGAATATTTCGACCTGGGTGATTAAATTCAATTCTTTAAATATTCTACAAGAAACAAACTTGAAAAGGCTCTTGCAATGTAACACCTAAATCCAAACATGTCCTCACCTTTTTCATCTTCTTGGTCTTGGCAAGCGGATCATAATGAGCTTGGTACCAGAGAAGTTCTTCATAGTGATGAACGCATTGAGCTAAAGCTGCTACTTCCTCATCATTTTCAGAGGCCTTTCCCTCAGCTTGTGCAACAGTCATTTTCTTCAGCTTGCTGAGCATGTGTTGCACTAGCTGATTCCTGAACTTGTGACGGGCAGGTATGCCCTTACCGGACATGATAACCTCAATGGAGGTAGCCTGGTTTAAACCTTGAGTCATTTCCTTCAGGAGTCTGCACACAATAAAAACCTTCATTAGGTATTGTTTCATCAAGTCCATATAAATAGTTCAAAGCCAAAACAAAATAACTATTCACTTGAGTTGCCATGACAGGAATGAAAAAGTATAAAATACATAAAGCTAATTTGGAAGCAAAGAAATGGAACACAAACACAATTCACATAAGAGCTACAGTAAGTTATCAAATGCACTGCTGCTCAGCTGGCCAGTGCCCAGAAACAGCTTTGTGTGGCTGGCAAGGACATGTAAGAGCATCAGGTGTAATAAAAACCAGAGAGGACATGTAAGAGTAACAGCTGTATCACACAAAAACACAAGAAATGCTCATGCTTATTGTTTACAGCTTGCCACAACTTGAGCAGTATAACTTTGGAAGCAGGCCAACCAGCAATACTACCTGTCCTAAACTAAATATCTGCAATACTGAGGACAAAAGATGTACACAGAAAAAGAATGCACACATAAATATGCAAAAAATGTAATAGCTTCTTCAATAAAAATTCAAACAAAAAATGTAAAAATGTGATCTCATCTCAACTAAAGCACATCCAAAATCATATGAGATTCTAAACTTGACAGAACATCTCAATTGTGTGCAATAAAAAAGTATCTCAATGGTGTGAGGTCCCATTGTATGGCTGGAACATTGCTATGAAAAATAGTTACCCTGTGACACAGGTCCGGGGACAGACAAAACAAAAATGGACGAAACTGGAGTGAATAATGGCATTAATGATATATCTAAGCACACATGTTTATGACATCATTCCCCTCAGGGGGCATATGATAGGCCATAGGCAATAGAGGTAGGTTAGAGATAGACTGAGATTCTGAAGCGCTGCTTTCACTACTACTACAACTACAACAACTTATGACATCATTTAGTTTTTGTACTTTATTTTATGCTAATAGCCATTTTTATGATACACATACTAAAAATAATGAATGCAATGAAATATTTGTCTTGCTAGATTAGTAACTGTAAAATTTGAAAAACCAAGGGAAAATCTGTGTTTAGAGGTACAAACATATAGGTGGCAATGTCAGGATGTTTCCACATATCACCAAATCCAAGTTTTCTACATCAGTGGACAACATTTGAACAGTGTCATGGGCTCTCAAACTGCTTTAAATATTCAAGTATCAGCAGGTGAGAATAAATTTAATTTTAGTGCACCACAATAGAAAATCTCTGGCAGATAGAAATTGTGTAATTATTTGCATAATGTGTAACTATTAGCACAAGAATGTTGACAATTCTAATTATTGGTATCAAAATTTCTGTCTATTAGGAGTATTCCTTAAGAAATTACCATTTATTGATAGAGCAAATATTTGCCTAGCCATCAAATGAATATTTTGCAAGATTTTGGAGAAGCTCCTGTTATTATGCAAATTGAATCCAGAGCATGAACTTTAATCAATTTCTTTTTGTGTTCATCTTAATCACAATCGACTCTTCTCTCCATTTCTATAACTTGTTTGGCCAAAGAGCATAAAATTGTTTCAAGTTTGCCATGTTTTTGAAAAATTTGCTATTAGCCCAATGGTTAACTCAAGAGCTCAGCTCTTTATGTGATGGTGATATCTAAATAATGAAGCAGCTTGTTGTCTATGTTGGTTGTATATATGGGTGACACAAATGTAGTTTCTAGATTAACACATTGACTGCAATACGACCCACCGGTGGGCCATTTTGCCCCTAGGAAGATATCATTGCAACCAACGTGTTAAATGTGCTCTCATCATTTGGTTGAAATAATAGCAAACACCACTCATTTGTGTTTCTTCTTGTGTAACTAATTACTTTTACATTTTTTAATCTGCTAAGCAGTGATGTGTGTTACCACCACTATCACTCATTTCATCTTTTTTACTAACATACTCTGTTTGACTCACATGCATAGCAAATCCATTGAATGCGATTGTAAACTAAACTATAAAGATGAGAACACAACATAGATTCTCATACATTTTGACTGTTTCATAATTCATGCATCACACAAGCAAGGTCAAAAGTGATTTAACCATGCTTTATGCTTAGAGTTCTGACATTAATGGCCAAACCTAGGTTTGCACAAAGTTGTAGAATGGAAATGCATAGAAAAGCAGCTTTCATAATGAATTGGAGTAACCCTTCTTAATATAACGTCTACTTGTTTAATGTCAACCAATCAATTTGCTTTTTTATCTTTGTTGTGTACATGTCAATTTCACATTATAGAGTTAACAGTGTAGCTTATGCAAGTATGTCCATAAATCTGATTATAACTAACACTAGTAAAAACAGTATCTGCTGTACATTTGGGAGGCATGATGAGTAAAAAAAAATTTAAAATCTTGAAAATGCATGGAACACAAATGATATGTGAAACATTGCAATCCAATATGGCATTAATTTAGTAAGTGTCTCTCCTCCCTCATTTAATTGACCCGCAACACTATATTCTGTCACGCATGCCAACCAAGCAGTTCCATTGCTGATCATATTTATGACTTGCTGCATGTATCTTGGATATATATATAAATAGGGTTGATGGAACCCTGTTTGAAACGAGTTTCAGTAAATCACTCCATGAACTGGGGACTTCCTGTAGTGTGAAAACTACCAACTCTATATCACTGGCTGGAACCTATGAATTACAAAATTCACCTATGAATTTTACGTATCTTCAATTAATACTTCAATAAACCTTTTTTGCACTTTTAAATAAGGTTCTGTGGCACAGCATATAGAAGTTACATTGAAGGATGATGTTAATTTATACATTAGAACCATGATCATAAATATATTTGATGTAACTTTAATGGTGTATTTATGCCTGTTTATTATAAATATAAACATGAAACTATATGCAAATTGATATATTTTGGGATATCAAACTACTCAAATATTATGTGCTACAAAACTCTGCACACAGTATAAGAGTGTGCTCACTCAATATAAAACTGTTTTATTTAATGATTATTTTCAATGAGATATAAGCACATAAAAATTAATTGTGTAATCTAATGACTAGAAGAAAAGAATCCAATTAAAATTTCACAATTTACATAAATCATATAACCTTACTTTACGATCTGCAGAGGCTTCGACATTAGTAAACATAAATTAAATGCATTAAAATTCATCCTTACCCTTTCAAATTACGCTGAGGCTCTTTTGAACAAATCTCGATTTTACAATCACTTTGTTCCATCTTTGTCACGTTATGCGCTCCACGCTTTTCAACAAGTTGGTATCCACAATAAACATACTCGATCGTGGTTTCATCGTGAATAAATGTTTATATCGGTGTTGCCATATTTTGATCTAACTTTCCGCTAGCTGAATCGCTGTGCTTTTGTTTCTAGTGAAAATTCGTTTAGTAAGAATTACGTTTCATTAATTTGTAATGGATAGAGCTATGCCCTAAATTTTCGTCGACTTTTTTTATCATTTTCAGGGGATATTAATTTTATACTCTTATGGGCAGTGGCTACTCACTCTATTCTCACCTGAGAAGATATAAGTTTGACTTCTAGCTGCGCAGACAGATTTCGTGGTATCACGGAGTGATTCTTATGAGAAATGAAGCTTAAGCCCTACATTTCTTACATTACTCACGTATTATTGCCTATAAGTTATTTAAAACATAATGTTTTGCAATATATCACTGGAAGTGGTATTGAGTGAAGTTTCTTTCATTATTTTTTGGGGAAACTTCACGCAACAACTAAGTTACCTCAAGTTGAAAGTTAGTGTCGATTTGAACGTTGAACGAAAAATAATATTGGTAGAGAGAATTGTATACGTCCATATTAAGAAGGACATTACGCTAGGCTGATATTGACGAGTATTCATAATAGATATGTACAGAGTTCAGCACAAGCTTCGGGGTTGACAAACTGTAAAAGCCTTATTGGACCCTCAATTCTCTAAAAATTGAAATACGACAAATAAGTTCTGATATCATACTCAAGTTCCCGTAAATTTTTAACGAGGGTACGTCCCAGCTGCGCAACTTGATAAAGTAGAAAAAAAAGAGGGTAAAACAATTTATTCCAAAATCAGTCACATACAAAGCATATTACAAGTCGTTGCCTCAATTACTAAGACTACAACTTTAAAACAAGTGTAAATGTCGAGTTGAGGTTTCTATAGTTATGATACTTAATTCACTAACCTATCGTTCCGCGTGAAGTGATTAGCACCTTAAAAGAACCTTTATTAATTCCAACACGTTTTATCGTTGGGTTTTCATTGCCTTACAACTATTGGCGTGGTGAAAGATGTGAGGAATGTATGATTTAAACTTCCTTTTCCAAGGGAAGTACTTCCTGGTTACGTGAAAATACCTTGCCCGAGCCGAAATTCGAACACAGATCCTTTCGGATACGAGGCCATCACGCTACCAGTACGCCATGGAGCCCTCTTAAGTTAAACATTACCTAAAAATATCGTGTGATTCATTTTTCACGCTTGATATAACCATGAAATTACAGTTGAAAGATAGGCGACAAAATGTGGGAAGGAAGTTAAGCTTCGTAAGAAATACACAAAATGAAACTGTAATAATTGATGTTTCTAAACTACTTGTGTCAATTTTTCCTGGAAAAGAGCGATGTAATCGTTACTTTTGCTGGAAAGGGGTTAAGATGCCTGTTCATGTAGGATATAGGAAAAAAGAGGCACAAAATTTCACACCTACCAAGAAGGGACAAACTAAACAATTTTGTCTCTACGAACCTTTAGTGAAAAAATAATTTTTTGAAATATTAGCTGTTTAAAGTTTGCACGGAGGAAATTTAAAAATAGAATTGCACCCAAATAACTTATTTATGCATTTACTTTACAGAAATTGTTCTAGTTTCCACCACCCAAATCGATGCACTGGTGATATTTTCGCCCTAAAGTCTGCCAGATATTGCGAAAAAGGCGGAGCATTTCTGAAATCTTGCCAGAAGCGTTTTTGCAGGACTGATGCTACAATCTCAGTGCTACAATCAATACTACAGCGAGGGCAGTCCCACGCACCACCATTAAGAGTTGTAGTAGTAGTAGTGGAAGCAGCGCTTCAGAAACTCAGACTATCTTGCACCGAAAAAATAGGGACCATTTAGTATGGACTTAGGAAAACGGGGAATCTATGCACAGGGTGTGTTCCCACACAAGATCCCCTGCGCATAGAAACAGCAAGTTAAGAAGGAAGAGGAAGAAAAGACAAATAAGAAATAGCGAAGAAGGAATGAAAACGGAAAGAAGCAAAGTGGGCACGAATGATAGAGGTCCCGAAGGCCTATCTAAAGCTGAGGTAGCCTACCACCATTAAGAAATGGACCAATTTCATGAATACGAGACTTCTTGATATAATAAAACTCCAAGGCGCTCACGTGGGTAAAAAAAGTTGCACAATATAAGTAATTGTGTAATTAAAACAATTTGTTAAGCATATTCTAATAGATCCTTATTTCTTATGGTTATTCTTTATCAACGCCAACAAATACAAAACTTCGTCTGTTTTCACTGAAAAGCTGTTTCCTACGGTAGATCGAAATTGATTTATTTCGACATATGTTTTTCTTCGGGTACGACTTTTGTTTGAAGACCTAACTTTCGCCCACGCTGTTGCTCTAACGTGGCAGATTATCTGTAAAAAAACTCAGAAATTGATTCAACGGAACTTGAGAAATTATTTTATTACCACACTATTGCTGGTCGGAGCATACATGAAGATTTCCGCTCGCGGACCTATTTGCGACCAACAGAACAACATCAGGTTATTGAGAACCAACCTCGGGATTCCTGTATGCGAGTGGACAATTTTGTAGTTTAACACGCAGTTCGAGTAGAAGGCTTCCTTTCAATGTTTATCTGCGTGGAATTTTAAAGAACCCAATAGGAAATGATGGATTCTTTAGGCAATTGCTAACGTGATAAACGAGTCTGTTAACATAAGTGAAAGCATGGAGGCCTATGACATGATGGGGAGAAAGAAGTGCAAAATTGGAAACACTATCCGGTTGATTCATTGAGATTAAATGCTAATAGATAATGAAAGTAAGAAGAAACGGTAAATTATATTCCGGTACATCGAAATTAACGTATGTACATGCACTGTATTTTCAAATAATATTTCTTCTTCTCAGGATTAGGTAGAATAAACGACTGCTTTTTCATTACTCTCAGGCCTACTGAACACATCCCTGAGATAAATAAAGCACAAACAAGATTTAAATTGACGAGGATGACTGGGATGGAAGTGTTCCTAGATGGAAATATTTTATTTCTCTTCATGAAAACCCCAAGACACGAATAAAGTGTTAACGATATTCAATTAAAAAAACCGTTCCACGTAAACAATAAAAGCCCTGTGATCTTTACTCTTCATTGATCTGAAGAATAGAGACCTCCTTTAATCGTCTAAAAAATTCGCCCTTAGTATTTTATACACAGGAGGGAGCCTGAGGTGCGAATCTGGCCGTATTTACGCATCCTAATGCGCATTTCTTTTTAACGCCTCATTACAGTGACATAAAAATTCGACAAGCATTGCCCATACTCTTCAAATTAAATTTTACGTTTTACAAAAAATTCCTTGGAATGGAAGTGAAATGAAAGACTTTATTACAGATAATTTCACCACCTTATACACTAAAACACAGTCAACAGATGCAGCATCTTCAACACAGACAAACATTCAAGGGTGTATAGCCATTAAAAAAATCGATAAGTTTAGTGTAAGCAATCGCTTGTCCAATGTGTCGGCTTACTTCCTGAAGGCAAAGTAAAATAGAAGTGGTACTCAAACAAAGCTCCAAGAAAGGCCAAAAAATACACGTTTCCTACAACAGGCGCTGTAGCTGCTACGGCAGGGATGCCCGACCTTGTTTGATGGCATCACTCTCCGAGAAACTCTTATTATATCCTCGCTCTCTTTGCAAGTCTAACTTTGCGTCCTTAAGAGTGAAGGCAGAAAATTTATACAAAAAATTTTCAGCCAAAAGAAATATTTCAGTTCAGTTTCTGATGATTTTACGTACTTCTCGCACCCCCGAAACGTTATCTCGGGTACCCAGGGGATGTCGGCACCTTGGGTAGAGAAACCCAGCTCTACGGCGACAGTGTCTGAAAACCTCATTGTTTTCACTCCACGGTGAGGTTATCCAATTATTAGGAATTGAAGCTCTCTAAACATTCAACATCGCTCAGTATTTTCAAGTATAAACTGAAGGAATGTACAAAAAGCGTGCGTCTGCCACGTTGTCGATTGAAATGTTAAACAAAGTTTTTGTTTTAAAATGGAGTCCGGTCTACTCAGCGCAGATCTAACACGACATGCAGATGCGGGCTGGCTTCGGCTGACGGGCTCAGTCTCATGAAATTGGATTCCATTTTTAAAATGAAAATTACTCAAAGACCTAATACGCTACAACTATAAAAGCGCACTCTTCTTTAACATACAGAATTCCTTCATTTGATGATGAATATTGTTGCTTGGTGTTGATTCTATGAGTATTAAAATTTTAAAACTGTACAAACAGCGTACATGGAGAGAAAGACTCTCATATCAATCCAAACGACGAAAAGCAAAACCGCCAAAAGTCGGAGAAAGCTCGTGTAAAAGCCACGCTTCTATCGTAAACTCGTCAGTCATAACCTAGAGTACCAAATATATATCTCCGAGTGAAGATTAAACACAAAAGACATGAAAAGAAAAAACTCTACACCCTAAGGCTAAGTAGCAACAGCGCGGAGTATGCACACGTTTCCGAAGCGTAGCTATGCATTACTTCTGCAAAACTTAGTCAAATGAACTTTAAAGTTCTGATTAAATTCATTTTAAACATAAGGAAACGTTGTGCTCCCGCCAGCGCCGGTCTTCAAAGCGATTTTTTGAGTGAATTTAGCAAGAGTTCTACAAAATTATACCAAATTTTACAAAATTGGCGAACACTTGCTTAGACTTTTCGAAAAACTAACGTTCGTAAGGAATTAAACCAGTAGAAAAATAAATTGAGCCAGTAATTCACTTAGAAATAAATGAATAGCATTAATAATCAATTTTCATGAAAAATGAATTTCGAATATAATCAATCGTTTAGAAGATGGAGCAACGGAAATAAACAACCTTCTTGAATAAAATAAATTTCTTAATAAACAATCAATGTAATATAAAAATAAATTTCACAGATCATCAACCGTTTTTAAAAATAAATGTCGCAAGTAATCTAAGAAATGATCATTCTACAAGAATGGAATTCACAAATCGAATAATAATTTCGTAAATGTCGTAAATGTATTAATTTCTTATTTACCCTGTTAACGCACAAACTCTCCATAGCAAGGAAGTCTGGCGTGAGTGGGGACGTCACAACACATTGAACACCCCAGCGTGTGGGGACGTCACAACGCATTGAACACCCCAGCGTGTGGGGACGTCACAACACATTGAACACCCCAGCGTGTGGGGACGTCACAACACATTGAACACCCCAGCGTGTGGGGACTGTTCAGAGATACGAGAGGACTTTGCTCGTACCTAATTTAAAGTGAAAAGATCATGAAGTTATACGAGTATTACGTCATACGTTTTCATAAAGAAGCTTCGGAACGGCAGAAGAACCTTTATTAATTCTAACATATTTTACCCTTGGGTTTTCAATGCCTTACAACTACTGGTGTGGTGAAGGATGTGAGGAATGTGTGGTTTAAACTTCCTTTTCCAAGGGAAGTCTTCCCTGGTAACGTGAAAATATCTCAACTGAGCCGAGATTCGATTTTAGGTCCTCTCGGTAACAAGGCCAGCGCGCTAGCACTACACCACGGAGCCCAAAAAAGAATGATGAAGCAAGCTAAAATGTTTCGTCATTCGCTCTATGTTAATTAATTTCACAGAAGAGTTCAAGCAAGTGGCATCGATTTGATATTTCCTTGTGGCTTGTGAACTTTTAAAAATCGTATCATTCTGTGAGAAAAATAAAGGAAACATTAGCTTAATCTTGCGTGAACGCTTTCTGTGAGATGAAAATTCAAGTTTCAAGAATAAATTCTTTACGCTAACAAGGCGACTTCAAGGCACATCACGTTATGTGGTGACGCACATTCTGTACATTTATTTTCTTCAAAATCATCCTGAGGAAAATATTGCACTGTTCAATTAAGAGGTAACTAGTGACCCTGAAATTATGAAGAAAAACTTATAATAGCTCTTCAGACGGCTAATATTTGCGTCTCATACGGAGGCGATTACGTTTACTATTATGCGGTAATAATACGGTAATTATTATACACCTGCACGTATTGTAATTGCTTATTCGTTAATTAATATTAGTTACCATGCACGGTAATTACGAGCATTGACCACATTACGAATGACGGGAGATACAGTACAACTCTCCGATAACAATTATCGTTAAAATTAGACATTTACATGAAGACGTTGTATGGGAGAATGACAAAACGTCTTTCTTGACGCGTTCAAAAGTCGCCTGTTCGTCAGGATACATGCAACAAAATTAAACCGATCAAATAATTCTACAATGAAATACGCACGTGTTTTTCTTGTGGTAATCTTCATTGGCCATTACTCTTCAGAATATCTGAATTTTATTAGAACATTTTTCTTTAAACTTTATGGAAATCAATGCCGCTCATTGAAGTAGCTCCTTGCTGAAAGTTACTGTAAAGTTATCAAGTACATTTTTAGAAGACATACAAAAAAACTAAGCTTCTACAAAAAAACTATTCATTGCATCTCAAGTAGAAGCATGCTATGTGCAGAAGAAATCACGGAAATTTCAGACCAGGAAGAATAAAAACCTGAATAACATTGTTTTTGAAATTGGTTATGAACTTTGTGCCTTTTTTTTTTGCGCGTGTGTAGCCCTGTTCGTATAACTTTTGTTTTTTGTATATCGGGAAGAAAAATCAGAGTAAAGTTCAGAATTCAGATGAGCATCACACCTAACGCTGAGCAACATTGTGAACAACATTGTGAGCAACATGTTGTCTAATAGAAAGAAATGACGGAGAAATTTCATTTGCAATGTTTGATTTGGAGTGAAAAGCTCCGCATTTTCTACTCAATGACCACCATGTATTCCATGGGTCCTTTTGCATGAACGAACATTAACCGAATTTATTTAGAAATCTCAAGTTTTTGCTGAACCAGAATATCGAAGCAGTAATTGCCTCGTCCGTATCTTGAGGGCACTCCACACGATCAGTTAATGCCTAGAGACTATGTTGGCAGACACAAATGGGCACCGAATGCAAGCTTTGATCTCTACTGTGGAGTCTGGTCGGAAGTCAAGGGACTAAAGAATTCCTCCACTTCTGGCCTGACTCCAGAATAGAGAGCAAAGTTAGCATCCGGTGCCCATATTTGGGTGTCTTTCGACACTCTTTTTTTGACATTGACTGATCATGTGAAAAGTCCTTTAGACAGCCTGTTTTCAAGGAAAAAAAAAAACTGGACATGGAAAAGTCTGTGACGAATGCGACACCATAATTTTGGGGAATGCTGACACGGATTATTAAATTCCTATAAGATGCTAATGTAGAATCATAAGTTGTCAAACTATTACAAAAAAAGAACTAGTGAAGTGGTCAGGTTGAGAACGTACAGAATATGGAGCCTTTTTAAGATATAAATTCTGAAATTTGTTCCATGTCAAGTCAAAGAATGAATCACGACGTCCTTGAAATGATGATTTAGCATCATGACTCAGTAGAAATTGAACATTACATTGGACAGATACTCTGCTGATAGGACAGTCTAAGACAGTCTCGTGCGCATTTTCTTGTATGCAACAAGTGTGAGAACTGGACTCGAGCTCTTCAAATTTATTACGGTACTAATTCGAGACACCATTTAGTTCCTGCTGGCACATGAACAGTGAACATAAAGATTTATTTTCGTGTAAGTACATTTACCTGAAACCATTCGCCACGCTTTCGTCCTGCATCATCTCTAACACATTCCTTGCCACCATGGAAGTTAGTTTTATTGTTCAATGCCATCATAATTGTGTAGGAGCTAACGACAGTAATTAAATATAGCTAAATAGCAATTAGGCTGAATGTGACAAAGTACTACTGGCGCACATGTGCATCAGGCAGCAGCAGATGTGTTAATATTGGTTGAAATTATGACCTTTAAAGTACCTGCGATGGTCATTTTTTATCCTTATCCTTCATTCTTGTGGCTATCAAAGACTGAAAACTTCTATTCTTGTTCAAGTTAGGTTCACGAGATGTACCTTCTTCTTCGATTTCCTCTGACTCGTCGAACGAGCACACTGCTGGCAAAGAAGTCTTTCGTAGATTCCTTTTGGCATTATAGTATGAAGATAACTTATCTCTTCGGGTCTGGCCTTGTAGTGCCTGACCACTCTCGGGGACTCCCTCCTTCTTTAACGTCGGCGTTTCCTCGTGGATATGCCGTAGCGGTTCTGGAGCTTCTGCAGCCATCTGGCGGTAGAACATCGTGTTCTCGGGTTTGACCGGGGTGAGCCTTCTCATCCTGCGGTTGGCACCTATGCCAACCGACACCACATCATTCGGTGGAGGATCGATCGTGATGCTCACTTCCTTACCTTGGGTAGGCACCAGGAGAACTTCTTCCCTCTCGTTGACTTGTTTCTGTTGAAGTCTACGGAGTCTTTCCGCCGCTCTTGCCTGTATCCGCGTCTCCCACAGCCCCATGAACACGCAGTTAAAGAAGGAGGCTTCCTTTCAATGTTTATCTGTGGGGAGTTTTAAAGAATCCATTAGACAATGATGCGAAGACGAGGCACTTGCAAACGTGATAAACGAGTCTGTAGCTAAAGTAAGTGAAACATACAGCGCCTATGACATAATAAATACGAAGGAGCACGCGTTTGAGGAAAACGTACGCATATGAACTACAAAAACTTAAAAACCTATACTAAAAATTTGAAAATAATTAAAATGAGATTTGATACATTCGTTATCTTTCCTTTTCGATCACAGATAACCGTACGGACATGGATTTCTACTCAACAAGCGAGAAATTAGGCCTGGTCAAAATTTTCAATGCGCATTTCTTCATCAGAATCTTGGTTATCCAGTCAATTTTGAGCTAAAAGTGAGGCAGCAAGACACTTTGGAGTTTTTCAAAACGACCCTGAAAATTTATCAGCCGTTTAAATAAGCTCATCATCATTACTAAACTATTGGGAAATAATTTATTTACAGTTGAATAAAGATTAGATTTAAAACTCCCTATTCAAATAAAAAGACAGCCAAAGAGAGCGATGAGAAGAAGGGACTCTTTAGGATGGACGGAGGAAAGCGTAGAATCCATGTACAGTGTGCGTTCCCACACAAGATCCCCTGTGCATAGAAACAACAAGTTTAGAAGGAAAAAATGAAAAGACAAAGTATCATCAGCAAAGAGAGTTGGCAAATAGAAAAAAGAAAAATAGGCACGAAAGATAGAAGTCCCAAAGGCCTAGCTAGAGCTGAGGTAACCTAATAGTGCCCCCCTTTCTTATGCAAAGGGACATCAACTGGATAAGGGTGCAGCCCATAGGTCTCCTAATTCTGCATTATCTTAAGTTAAAATACAAGTTTTTGCCAAGAACCTTGTACATGATCTCTGTAAAGCAGGATATGTTTAGGATTAGGTTAGATTAGATTAGATAAGATTAGATTAGATTATTAGCTAGCTTAATGATTTGCTTAAGAACATGCGGGGATGAGGGTGAGGGCTTGTATGTATAAAGCATCGCTGGGTCAGAAATGTTAATAATAGGCTTAGGCATTTTTCTCTGAAGAGGCGCTAACTTAACCTATTAATGCATGGCGTAAATTTTTTTACACACTTGATGTTAATAATACCGAATAAGAACGATGGCTACAGAATGTAATGGACTTAAATTGATAACAAAGTCCCTCTACATTACCGTGCTGAAATAACTCGTGCATTAGATGAAGAAGTGTCAAAAATACTTTCTTAATTTTGATGTTGGGTACCTCATGACGTTTAGCCGTGCCATGTACAAAAGCGCATTTATTTCATCAGTTGGGCAATATTTCTTCTTCAAATTATACACCTGATGTAGATGACTTCCTAACGACATCTCTCACCTTGAGTGAGGGTCTTGTTGATAATCTCAGCCCCGCTGATGACGGTCGACGCCCTCTTGGGGGGCACGTCGATGCACCGCTGCTTGTAGCACTTGATCAGCAACTCCTCCACCAGAGGATGACCAAAGTTCCGGGCGTCGTCAAGAGGAGTTCGACGCCATCGATCCTGGAAGTTCAACATTGCAGTGAAGTGTTTTTTTACAACCCTGGAATGGTAACCTCGGCTTTCACAGAGGCCATACTTGGCCTTCCATTCTTCTCCTATGGATTTGAGACTGAGAGTCTCTCCTTCGCATAACCTTAGATATAGGGTTATCATTCTAGGGCTAAGATATAGGGTTATTATTCTAGGGCTAAGATATAGGGTTATCATTCTAGGGCTAAGATATAGGGTTATCATTCTAGGGCTAAGATATAGGGTTATCATTCTAGGGCTAAGATATAGGGTTATCATTCTAGGGCTAAGATATAGGGTTATCATTCTAGGGCTAAGATATAGGGTTATCATTCTAGGGCTAAGATATAGGGTTATCATTCTAGGGCTAAGATATAGGGTTATCATTCTAGGGCTAAGATATAGGGTTATCACTCTAGGGCTAAGATATAGGGTTATCACTCTAGGGCTAAGCCAAGTTGAACCTCTTATCAACGGAATGTTGGGAGGTCAAGATTATCCCACGACATGAGTATCCTGGGCGTGATTTTTCTGTACTTTCATAATGAATATTCTAGACAATATACCGAGTATTCAGGCCAGCAGATTTTGTGCGTTGCATCTGATATCCTTTGATATGCAGTGTCCGTTGATCATAAGTTCAATTGTATGTACATGCAAAGTGCCCGTTTGACTGGGTCACGATACGAGCAATAGTAATGGTATAGATCAGTGCAGCGCTTCAGTGACTCAGACTATGTCACACTGAAAAAGAAGGAACTATTAACATGGAATGTTGAAAACGAGGAATCTAAGCGCAAGGTGTGTTCCCACATAAGATCCCCTGCGCATGGAAACAACAACTTGAAAAAAAAGAAATGGTGATGAAGATGCGAAAATTTCATATAGTAAAGTGGACACGAAATATATAAGTCCCAAATTCCGCCTATGTATAGCCGAGGTGTCCCCTTAAGGTGACCAGTTCCCAAGGTATACGATAGACAGACCTAATTAATCTAACCCTATTGTTTATCCTGTGTCCCCTGAGAGGGTCATATACCAGGAAAGTACACATTTCAACACTCAAAATAAGGTAGTACATACCATTTTCTCTAGTATACATTACAAACTAAGATCGCCGACAAACTTGGAGTACTACACATATCCTGTAAAATGATACAATAAGTTGGCAAACTCACTATAGGCGTGGGTTCTAAGAATTATTCTTAGTTAAAATGATACAATAAGTTGGCCAACTCACTATAGGCGTGGGCTCTACCATTGAGTCTCAGTTAGACCGCGAAACAAAGGTACGGTGCAACGCTGAGGCCAACAGAAATGCAGAGAATCCGTCATGTTTTGCAACGTGTTCTAATTTAAACGTACGGCCAGAGTTTACTAATTAAGAGTCTCTCCATTTCAAGATGAAAGGAAGGAATCTTGGAAAAATGAGTCATTCACTGAGTCTATTCTCCATCCTGTTCGAATGAAGTTGGTTTACCTTTGAAATAATTTCATCTGACTCACGCATAACGAAGTATCACAAACAGAGCTCTCACTTCCCTCCTGTGGGTTCACTCGATACCTCTACTTTTCTTTATCGAATGCCTGCTTTTTCCTACTTCTTCACAGGCACCGACCCGGCACCCTCACCTTTGGCGCTGGGTTCACTTGACATTTTTCGAGTAAAAACTCGACGAGCTCGATGTGTCCCTCGGACGCGGCCACATGGAGGGCCGTCCGACCGTCGTAGTCTGCGGACTCGAGGTCCGTGCCAGCCAGGGCGTGCCTGAGGGAGGTGCAGGTGGGTTTGACTAGCGTCTGGGGGAAATGTTGCTGTACACCGAGGTTTCTTATAAATAACTCTTTACCGTTTGTGTACATTTCAAAATCCACTTTCATGAGGATGTACCTGGTTTTTGATTTCGAGTTAAATGAAGCCTAATTGCATATAGGAGTACTTGCATGAGGACGGAGCTGTTTTTTTGTACAAAACTAAGAAGAACCCTATCGCAAAAATAATACGATTGGTAGAGGATTAGACTAGATTTATGTTTGAATCGTTCGTTTCATACCATCGTGGATATCGGGTGTCGTGTTTCAGGAGCTAAGGGATGGATTACAAAACACATAGCGAGGGTTGGTTTTGAAAACAAGAAAATGATTTCAAGTCCTAAAGTAACTGCTAGACCTTGACGGCAAATACCGCGTCTCAGATCAAAATTTTATTTACTCGACCGAAAGTAAGATCCTGGTTCCATAACCCACATGGAAATTTACATCACCCCAAGGATAGAAGTAAGGTACCCCCACGAGGTTAGGGAAGTAAGGTTACCCCCACGAGGTTAGGGAAGTAAGGTTACCCTTACGAGGTTAGGGAAGTGAGGTTACCCCCACAAGGTTAGGGAAGTAAGGTTACCCCCACGAGGTTAGGGAAGTGAGGTTAACCCTACAAGGTTAGGGAATAGCGGACTAAATATCTAAAAATGGTAGATACACAGCTTGTGGGCACCTGTGTGCATAGAGAGCGCACCTTAATTCAGTCTGCGGGACGACCTTCAGAGTCTGATTGCATTCCAACTATCATGATTCATAAATAGATAAACTTTTCATCGAATGTAAAATATGAATATTTAGAAAAAAAGATTAAGGTGATTAGAAAGTTGACTGTCATATGAGGAATTTTGATTGCCATGTCGAATTATAGTCGGTTATTCTGTCACATGACGTCCCAGAAGTACCCCAGGAGGGATTTTCATTGTGAAGATTCTTGTGATATTTGAAAAAAATCCTGTAAAAACATGGGCATACTCAGTTCTGAACACATGGTGCTATTTCGGTGTACAACCAAGCTAGCAAACTGGAAAGCTCAGTAAGCTTATGTAGCCAGACTTTAAAAATACCAGTTGGAAACCAGGGGATAATATTTAGGCATGTTATATGAAGGGAATAATATTGAGGCATGGTATATGAAGGGAATAATATTGAGGCATGTTATATGAAGGGAATAATATTGAGGCATGTTATATGAAGGGAATAATTTCAAGCATGCTAAACGAGAAACCTACAAAACATTACTATCTAGAGTCACTGACCCATATAAAAGGATTAAAATTGAGTAACTACCCACTTAGCACATGGGCTTCACAGTAAGCTTTCGATGCAAACTGTGTCGTTGTAAAGACTCGTGCTACACATTCTTCTCATATGCCAACCCTGATCCTAGGAGGTCATACCAAACGTACGAATGACGTCCGGATAGGGTGTGCACAAATTAACATTCCCATAGCCCTTCCAACAGTGTATGAGGTATTAATTGTTCATATAGTTTACTATTGCATGACGGCCTTGTTTTTGACACTTTATGTTAACATACTAAAGAAGAACAACGGTAAGAAAAGTAAATTGGAAGAGATGTTCTATTGATTTTACAGACCCTCTACATTTTTGAACTGGAATAAGTTAACAATGCGACCTGGAAATGGAATAGAACGAATTCATTCTTTAATTCAAATATTCAGTAATCCACGACTGCTCGCTGAAAGTGCATTTACTTCGGTAATTGTTCAATATTTTTCCTTAAAACTTCACTTATGATGCACGTGCCTAATTAACAAGACGTTTATGAAATACCAGCAAAATTTAAAGTCGACTGAACATCATTCATCAATGGGTTAAAATCAGCAAAATTAAGTGTGAACTAAGCTTCATGCGTTAATGGGTTGAAACCAGCGAAAGTTAGGGTGAACTCAATTGCATTCATCGATGGGTTAAAAAGAGCAAAATTTAGCGCGAACTTCACCCAATAATGGATTAAAATCAGTCAAATTCAGTATAAACTCAATTTCATTCATCAATGGGTTTGATACAGCAAAATTTAGCGGGAACAAAACTCCATCCATCAACGGAGCAACGAGAACTGGAGGAGCAGCAGCACCTCCTGAGGGAGGACACGTCGTTGGCGGCCACGCAGAAGAGGAGGTCGAAGAGGACCTGGGCGCTGGACTCCGTTTTGGTGACGCGTGGGTCCATCTTGGCGGACGTGTTGCCCCGCAGGTTGTCGAAATGGTGGAATTTGAACAAATTCACCAGCTCCTGGAATTGGAATCCAGC